>OZ023269.1:86335021-86555021 GCA_964006375.1 Tillus elongatus | reverse complement strand
TGGTTGTTCATTGTGATGGGTCTAGGGCTGGTGTATCTCTTATGAAATAGAAAGCAAGGCTGATATTTGGTGGGGTTGAATTATACAAGTAGTCTACTTCCCCAGTCTAATATTTTTTGGAGATCCACGGAGACAAAACCCTCCATGAGTCTGCGATCTTCATCTAATTGAGCTAAAGAGAGAGGCTTAGAATATAGTATATTTGAGTGGAGGGTGCTGTCGTCCGCGTAACTGTGAACTGGGTTGGATGTGCTAGAGAGGAGGTCATTGGTGTGGAGAAGAAACAAAGTAGGGGCTAAAGCTGAACCTTGAGGAACTCCTGCATTAATTGGATACAGTTTAGAGGAATGGCCATCAACCACAAGAGAAATGCTCCGGTTGCAGAGGAAATTTGCTGTCCAGGTACAGAGTTTTGGTGGTAGGCCATAGGTGGGAATTTATTAAGCAGCGCTGCGTGCCAGACCTGGTCGAATGCTTTGGATATGTTTAGAGCGACAATCTGGGATTCACCGTGTAGTTCCATAGACTTGTTACAAGAACGTGTGACAAAGGAAAGGTGGTCGGCAGTTAATCTGCGCTGACGGAATCCATACTGCATGTCGTGGATTAGCTGTGTTTTTCAAGCAATTTTAGTAATTCGGTGTTTATATACTTTTCCATCACTTTAGAAACGACTGAAATGAGATAAATAGGCATGTAGTTGCTAGGAAGCACTTTGGATCCTTTCTTGGGGACGGGTTGTACTCGAGCAGTTTTCCAATTACTAGGGAATATGCCTCTATTGTAAGATGTCTGAAACAGACAAGTCAGGACAGAAGCAAGTTCTGGTGCGCATTTTTTGAGAACAATTGCTGGGATCTCGTCAAGGCCAGAGGCTTTCCTGGTATTTAGAGAAGAAAGCATCTTTCGTACCTTTTTAGTTTTGAAAATGATATCCGTCATTTTATGCGCGACATTGGGGACTGTTGGTGGTTGAACATTTGAAGGTAGGTTGAGACTAGAATTTCCGGCGAACAACGAGGCATAGTTCAGCCTTGCCCAGGGCGGTAGAAACAATTTCATCCCCTGAAACAAGAGGTGGGAACGTGCTCTTGCAGAAATTATTCCCAATAGATTTAGCAAGAGTCCAGAAGGGTTTGCTGCTGTTGGAACTTGAGAGGACTTTGTTTTTGATGTGGTTATTAAACGAGTTTTTTTTTTGCCTCAGAAAGAATTCAGACATAGCGGTTCCTTGCGTCGTTAAATGCTTGACTGTTTTCTTGACTAGGATTGTGTAGAAGCGTTTTGTGAGCTTTGACCTTTTCAAGTCTGGCCTTGTACCAGGATTTAGAGAACCAGGGCTTTTGAGTGGCTGAAGAGATTTTCTGTGTACGTGGAATAAATAATTCCATGCCAGCTTGGATAGTTTCGGTGACGTCTTGTGAGATATCAGAGGGGTCAGGATAACAGAAGCAGACAGACGCCCATGGAAATGAGGAAAAGTAATCCCGCATTTCGTCCCAGTTCGCGGAGTTGTAGTGCCAAACGATACGTGGGTGTGATGACTGTGTGACCTCGGGTTGCATTGCGCGGGAAGCAGTGACCATGCCGTGGTCTGAGTGACCAAGTGGGCGGTGACTTATATCTTATAGCATTCAGGTTTTGTAGTAATAAGGAGATCCAAGGGATTTGAGCTGTGTGTTGGGATGCCAGGAAAGTAAGTAGGTTGCTGAACCATATTGGCTAAAGAATTGCTGACTGCAAAGGCCTTCGCTGCTCTCCCTTGTGGATCGGTTTTTGTAGATCCTAGTCATTCCTTATTATGGACATTGAAGTCACCAAAAATAGTGACATCGGGAGGAAGGATATTCAGAAATAAGATGGTCGGTTTTTTCAGAAAGGTAGTCGAAGAGCTGGACAAAGTTGTTGTCAGAAGGTGACCGGTAAATGCAACAGATGAATTTAGTTGCAGCCCTGAGGGCGAGTTTCATCCCAAGTATGTCTTTTCTTCCAGCTTTTAAATTGGGGAGTCTGGTGCAGGGTAGATTGCTGCGAACGTATGCGCACACGCCTCCATGCAATCTAAAGGAAGCAAGGAGCTCATACCCCGGGAAATTAAGGTGATTATTGGCTGTTTTGGCACTGATTTGGGTTTCGGTGAGGAAGAGGAGTTGGGGCGTATTAGCCTGAAGGAAATGGTGGACGGAGTTCAGGTTAGAATTTAGGCCACATATATTTGGGAAGGGTATGTTAAATTTTGATGCCGGCGCCCCCTGTACACCCCTCTACCGGAGATTCGAATACATGGAGCTCTCGGAGCTAACGAATGAATAGGCTTGTACATACCTAAACTATGGCACCCGCGTTACAATTAAACACGAGTCGTATACGAATTATTAGTATTGCACTCGGACAATCACTTGGAACGAATAAATAATTAAGATGACATGCTCTTCGAAGTTCACGAACGAATGGTTTCTGTCCAGGTCTTTATTTCTGCAGGTCCCACTATTAGAAAGGTGGGACATGCGCACAATACACTGCAGTTATGTCAGATTGCTGTGACATACAGCACTGCAGCCCTACAACTTAAAATTGCGCGGTAAAACTAAACAAAGTTTATCTGCACGTTGTTATGCGAGACATTTGGATATGAGACGTATAAAAAAGCACTTCAACTGTCACCACATCCATTTTGAAAATGCTAGAGACCCAGATGGCAAAGCTAGTCAACGCCATTTGTAACAATTGGAAACCATGTGACATATTATACAAAGGCAGTGAAGTAATTTGTTTGTAACAATTTTAAAAGTTTCCTTATTGTTACTGGACTTGTGACCCTACAATTTCGTATATTGCAAATATACCTTCTTTTAAAAATATTATCACACTTAGTAAATGTTATTCTACGCTAAATACTACATGAGGTAATTCCATAGTGTTAAATAATCTTGTTAATTTTTTTTATTTTGATAATTTTTAAAACCAAAAAAATTTCTCAAGTGCACAGTAAAATGTTTGTTTTAATAATTGTTCATAAACAATAGGACTGTAAGCAAAGTCCATTTAAAATAACAAAGTTGTAGCTACTTATAATTTAACAGGATGTATTGAAAAAATATGATTTGCCATATCTCATATTTATAAAGTTCTACACTCTGTAAGGTCCACGAATACTACAAACTTTTAATAATGTGAATATCTTTTTATGATGTGCAAATACCATACTTTTGTCATTACCAACAACTACCAGAACAATAAGAGACTTCAAACACCAGTTATCTGAATTTATTCATTGTTTTTTTTTTTTAGAAAACTAAAAATTAAAGTGATAACAACTAGAGAAAAGTTTTCCGTTAGCCAGCCAACACACTTATAGTAAATAAAATTATAAAGATGAGTAGGCACGTGCCATTGTATATCTCATAAATGGCTGGCATCACAAAATAAGAATAGAAATTTTTATCTAGTTTATAATGACTAAAAAACAAATGTTTTTGTTTGCATAGAAATTTATTTCAAAGATCTAACCAAGCACTAAAAATACTAACCATGAATGATGTAAAACCATCCAACTATATCAAAGTTGTTACATTTGAGCTTGTAAACTTTCTCAACAATGCTTTGAATGTACGTTTACTGAATTATTGTGACGCAAAACAAGAGCATGTAAAAAGACAACTTTTCAGGAGAAACAGTTACTTGCATTATAATTTCAACTATATCCTAAAAAATAAAATGTCTAAGAAGTGAAGTAAGTTTCAATTTGGATGACATAAATCAGTACATATTAGGTATGTTAAAAAACATTAATATCTTATTAATGAATAGTAACATCACAGCTTGAAAATTTAAATACGCTGGAAAAATTTACACATTTAAAAACTATAATTTAATGAATAAAATAGGTATATTGCGTTTCATGGGCGAGTAAGTAATAATAAGGACTTTTAATTTTCTGTACTTGTATTTTACTTTAAGTTACTGGGTGATACATACACACACACAGATATATATATATATATATATATATATATATATATATATATATATATATATATATATATATATATATATATATATATATATATATACACACATATGTATGTCTGTATGTATCACACCAGTAAGTCAAAAAATAATGGGCCGATTTTGATAACATTTTGCATGTGACTTCCTTTTTTTGTAAGTGGCTTGGATAAGTCCGTTAGTCAGGAAAATCAGACTAGATTTTCCGGGAAAATTTTGAGTTTTCTTTCGTAAACATTTTATCTGAAAAAATAAAAAAGTTATGGTAACCAAATTTGGTAGGTAGGTTTATGATATAAAAGGTAAGCTATACACCAAAATTTAGATTGCTACGAGTGAGAATTGGAACCTGTGATGAGCACTGATATGTACCATCTGGATAACTCAATTCATCACAATACAGTTTTTAGACCTGACGATCGTTTTCCTAACAAAGTTAGCGTCATCAGAGGGATGACTAAACTGATATATATATATATATATATATATATATATATATATATATATATATATATATATATATATATATATATATAAATATATATATATATTTATATATTTTTCCGAGGCTTTGGTTTTACCAGGCGGACCCTGTTTTTTTAACGTGGTTGTTATATATATATATATATATATATATATATATATATATATATATATATATATATATATATATATATATATATATATATATATATATATATATATAAATATATCAACAGCAGAGGAGCCTAGTAAGACCAAGAGTTTCACCCACTGAGGATGCTGCGCAGGAAAATCACCCAGATGGGATGACCAAGACGGCGAATGAAATGGACTATGGATATGAACTAAACAATTATGCGCATTTACTACAGAGTAACACAACTCGGACAACAGACGACCGGATATAGGCAACAAATTAACACCAAATTTCTCAGAGTTTACCCACACATACAGGTGACTCAACAGAGAGTAGCAGATCAGTATCGTGTCATACTTTGGATTAACTGTATTCCACAAACGAGACTGAATGCCATCAAACAGGAAGTTGAATGTAAAATTACTAACATGGCGGTTACGGAAAATACGGATATGCTGTTTGATGGTAGTAATCTGCAACCTGGACATACTGAGCAAGAAAAACCACATCGGGGGTACCCAAGAAAATAGGGAACTAATTGACAAATTGTCCACAGAAATGAGACGTGCAGTGACTGAGTATGAAGGCATAAATCCTCTTAGTAGACCACTATTACCTAGGCTAACATCCTCTAAAAAGCTGGCAATTATATTGGAACTTTTGAACAAAATAATTTTATCTTCTAGACATCAACACATTCGAGCACATGCATACGCTAATTTACTGTGCAGGAATTTAAACTCTAGGCATTGAGATTTCTGGTCGACGGCTTAATCAGAGAAACTCGCGTCAAAGAGTGTTCCCGTGGGAAAAAAAGTTTGAGGAGTAGAGTGGAAACACTTGGAAAAGAAATGAGACAACTGAGGCAATACATTGGGGGACTACACTGCAGAAAAGAGTAGAGGAAATAACAGGCCGAGTTCGACAACACTCAGCACAAGATCCAGTCAACCACACTGCACAAGAATGTTTGGACACCTTAAAACAGAAGGTTTCTGTATACGCAGAGTGCTTGATGCGATACAAAGCGAGCAACAATAGGAAGTGCCACAATACAATGTTTGAACGCTCTGAAAGTACCTTCTACCGTCAGCTTAATTCAGCTACGAATGCAGCCACCTATACTTTTCCAAATAAGGAACAATTTAAAGAGTTCTAGTCAACTAGCCACACCAGCCTCCAGCAATATTGGCGCCAGCTGGGCTAACGAAGAATACCGAGCTTGTCAGAGTTATGAACAGATGTATCAGGAACCGTTTACCACAGATGAAGTCTGAAACAGATGATTCAACACCGCTACACTTCTAAATGAGACCTGCCAGACACATGTCGACAAATTGGCGTCGAACTACTGGCTGGTGTCCGGACAGAGGTTTCCAGAGACAAAAGTGTTTTGCTGGCCATACAAGATCAGGTCATTCCAACGAGAAACTACCTGAAGTATATAGTTGGAAGATAATTCGGTCCAAAATGACAAAGTTTTGTAAAAATTTATCGAGTTGTATCGTAGTTTTCCCTGTGTGTGGTTAAAAGTGCAGATTATAGTGACCGGAATAATAGGTCCTTCAAGAGCTTTCTCGAAGTCTTCTTTTAGAATGGACAGGCGCAGATCATCTAGGTTGATCCCTCCATTTCCTTTATATCAATTTCTTCATAATTAATGTCCTCTCAGTGATACAACTCTCCTATATAGGCATTCCCGTGTTTAGCAATACCACCTTCTCTAGTAATAACTTTCCATCGTTGTCGTTTATGACTTTACTGTTTTTTCCTGGGTTATATTGTTGTTTTCTTACCTTGTTACCTTAATCTAACCGTCCGTTTTCGGTGTAATTGTCTATTTCTTCAATATTTATCAGGATATAAATTTTTTGTTCTCTTACATTTTTGTCTGATTATATTTTTAATTTGTTTGTATTTACTTTATGCCTATCTGTTCTTAATCTTGTTACGTTCCTGTATTAACTTTTAGTGGATGTCCACGCAGATATTCTTTCGCTGCGATTTGTGTTCCATAAAATAATACGTTTCTTAGATTTCATGTTGCCTAAATAAGACACTGCGTTTTTGACAATGTAACACACATACACTGGGAATGTTAGTGAAACTTTAAGGATAAGACAATTTTATTAGCACACTTTGCACCGGGACGCCTTCTCCACGCCGGGCATGCAAATTAAAATAAGATAAATAGTAATGGTACGGTCACTCTAGACCGGAGACAGAGCAATATAAAACTTCACCCTACCAATCGCTGTGCAGACTAGTTCAAGGCACAGTGATTTTGGAATGGGTGGAGTAAGACTAGGGGTATGCACAATCAACCAAGGGTTGCGGTGCTATCGGGGCGGCAAGGCCGCGGACGAGCCCTGAGGGAACAAAAAAAAATACCATTGAATACCATACGCATTCAGAACAAAGAATAATATAACTGAGTTGTCAGGTTATATGTATTTGAGCAGAAGAGTGTCACATATACTAAAAGTTCTGAACAAAATATCAAACAAATAATGCTAACCTTTCGTGAACTACTTTGTCGATTAGTTTAGAACCAGTTAACTAACACTCGACTTAAATTGTTCAAATATCTATAGAGCTTGAAAGTAATAAAAAACAAGAAACGGGAAATAATATCATGTGCAAAATCAATATGACGTATGAACAGCATGATTCACATGGGGAAATCTATTGTAAACAATGAGGCAGGTAAAAAAATCTTAATCATCTACTATTCTTCGATTCAGAAAAATTGAGAAATGTAAAATTGGTAAAAAATTTAATCCCAGATTAAGTCAGCCTTCAAAAAACTAAAATGAATTGAGTTCTTAAGACACAAACTAAATATTTCTCTTTTTATGCAACACCAGTATATGATTAGTTTTCCTATTTTTTTTTCTAGTAGAGCTAGTACATACATGTTATATATTTGATTCAGAAGTCGTAACATTGCACTTTGCATTTAAGAACTTAATAATAAATTAAGCAACGGCCGACTGTCAGTCCACATAATGCAGTAAACATTTTTTTATTTCAACGATACAGTTTGCTTTACTATTACTAAAGCTTTGCTAACTGTTTTTTATGTAGTCCACCATCATGTTGGGGGCTATTTTACCTATTTCCTGGGGCGTTAGGGTCACCCCTCCAAGGTATTTGAGCCTTTTGCAGAACTGAGACATGCAGTCATATTGCAAGTGTTTTATTATTTCTGCTGCTTCAGTGCAGTATCTGCAGTTTTCACTGTCCGCCTTGCCCATCCTCATAAGGTGATACCTTACTGGGGAGTGTCCTGTGAAAAGTCCTGCTATTATGCTCAAGTCGTTCTCGTTCAATACAAGAAACAGTTCTGGCTTCCCTGTTGATATGGTGAGGAACCGTTTTGCCTGCCTTAAATCTGACGTTTTCCTACAGTATGGCAGCATTTGGTTTCCCCCTCAAGTATCAAGTTCATTTCTTACATGGCTTTGTTAATCCACAATAGAGCACTGGCCCATAGAATGGTGTTGTTGCTACCCTTGTTGCAAGGCTATCTCCTTCATTGTTTTCATCGCTGCCTTGATGTCCTGGTACCCACATCAAAGTTACTTTGTTGTTCGCAGCCAGTTGCTTCAGAGATTTTTTGCATTCCAGGTCAGTTTAGACTTCACTTATAAACGTCAAACAGTCTGGGATAGACAATTAAATATTCAATAAAAGGCTTCTTTCCAGACATTTTTTTTAATAACGCGTAGGGATTTTAATAAAAATTTATTAACTGGAAAAGAAGCCTTTCATTGAATGTTTAATCAGTTTAGACTCAGTTTTAAAAGATTTCGGAATTAGGGACTTAGCGAGTCTTAAGTTGGGCCCTCTTATTCCCAGTCATGTTTCCTCCATTTGTTCACGCCGGTCTGTATACCATACATATGAGTTGTTTGTCAGCCTCGTATTGTCTCTGTCCCATGTTTGGCGGTCGTTTATGCCCACGTCGAACGGAATTATAAATTCCAGTTTGGTTGGCATTTGTCTGTTCGTTTGGTGATTGAATTCAGTGGAATAATTTACGGGATTTTCAAGTGGACAACCAAGTCTTCCAGTTTGAATTTGTCCGCCTGGAATAGTCTAGACGTACTTAGTGCTGCTTCCCCCTTCACGCATATGTGCAGTGGAGCAATACTCAGCATTGACTCTATTGCAGCTGTGGGACATGATGTATAGCTCCCGTCATTCCAAGACAGATCAGCCTTTTTTTAAATGTATTTCAACAACACACCACGAGGCTTGCAGCCTAAATACTATCGTACCGTGGGTGTCGACAAGGAGGATAAAGGCAATTTATTAATTCTGGACTTGAAGGTTTGAAGGTTCGGAGGAGAAAGAAAAACATGCGCCGGCAAGGAATTCCACAACTTGGAAAACCTCGGGACAAAAGAGCGGGCATAACAAGATGTTCTATGTCTGGTGACCAGGACAGCAAAAGGGTGCATTCGCTCTGTTCCCCTGGTAGATCTGTTGGGGACAGCATGTGGAGGAACTATGGAAGAAAGCTCCTCTGAGCACTGCCCGAGCAGATATCTATAAAAGAGAGAGAGGTCACCAACGACAGGTCGGTGGGCAAGGGATGGCAGCCTTTGTGTGAGGGTAGGGTCACCAATGAGACGTAGAGCTCTCTTTTGATTGGAGTCGAGGATAGCGAGTGTAGAAGCGGCAGCTGCACCCCAGATGCGGGAGCATTATTGGAGGTTTGGCCTTATTTGTGAAGTATATAAGGTATAGAGATTAGCTGGTGAAAAGTATTTGCGAGCCCGGAAGAGGAAACCTAATTTCTTAGCAACCGCTTCTGCAATTGATGTGACATGTTGGTGCCAATTGAGATTTCGATCCACAGAAATGCCAACAAGTGAAAAGGACTCATTACTTTGAATAACTTGGTTGTTCATTGTGATCGGTCTAGGGCTGATGTATCTTTTATGAGAAAGAAAGCAAGACTGATATTTGGTGGGATTGAATTGTACAAGATTTCTACTTCCCTAGTCTAATATCTTTTGAAGGTCCACGGGGACAGACCCCTCCATGTTTCTGCGATTTTGAAATTTGATTTTTGAGAAACTATTAGGGAAAAAAGTCATGCACAAAAGACCCATTGGGGTCGCAGCGCCGAGAGGCTAAAACGACTCATTAAACAATCAGCAAACTAATCGTTTGTTCCTGTGCCCATCATATAATTGCTACTTTAAGCTTTCTTGTATGAAAAACATTTCAGGGTGATATAGTAGATACTCTAAATTTTTAATTCTTTGGCCACACAACATAGACTTTTCATAAATGCTTGTGTATCTGTAAAAACATCAAACTACCCGAAATTTTTTGAACGCTTACCTCTCCATAAACAAATACCATGCAGAATATTTGAATGGGCCACGCCAAGAATTAATAAGACTAAACGGCACAATTTCGTAACCGCCAAGGAAGCAACTTGGTAGATATTATAGAACATTTACTAAGATATTATAAAACATTTAATGACCTTGCAACATATGAAAGCACATATATGTTTTTTAGCGCCAAGAGAATACATGTTTCTCAGTTACAAAACTATTTGCATTATTTAGCAAAAGTAAGGAATTATCAGGAAACGTTTTATATTTTGCAATGATAAGGCATTTTAACAAACAAAAACTATTGACAAAGTCCTGGTAGCAACTCTTCTTAAATCACGCGAATTAAGGAAAGCCAGTAATATAGAGGGTGTTATATTAAAAAATGGTTTGTTTGTATCATAAGACGTAAAACTTTAAGCCAATCACCCTCTAGGCACTGCTAAAGAATTTGATAAATGAAAAACGAACATTTTGTATTTTTATAAATTCTAACAGTAAGCACCTTCATCAGCGGTGTTTATGTGCAAACAGCATGTGTATAGCCTTAAAAACTAATGTAAAAACAGCAGGATCTTCATAAAAATATAATCCTGATAATCACTTAAAAATATAGATACTTTAATAATAAAACTAACATTTATATTTACTTATATTGCCAAAATCCTTTTACAAAAAAAATATTTTCGAAATTCCTGTGCAATCTTTAACAACACTGCGCCACACTGATACACATATTTTTTTAAATTTAATTTTGGAACTTAAGCCTTTTATTTGAATAGAAAAAATCTCAACCAAGCAAATCTAAACCACATTTCAATAAACCTGGTATACACAATAAGTAATATTTAGTATCACAGAATTACTAGTAAATTTGTGTATAAGAAGGAAGACAAGTTAATTGAGTTGCAATTACAATTGCTCTGTGTGAAAAAATGTCAGCCAAGTTAAGTTTTTGTCCGTGTCACAAACACCGCAATAACAAGTTAATAATCATTTACGGCCTGTTGTAAATTATGCAATTTCTCAACGATAAATAACAGGCAAGTGTTAACTTTTACCTATAATTTACCTAAACGCTTTTTACTTGAACATGCTCGATTATATTAGTAGGTTATGTGGCATACAAAATCTTATATTCCTTCATAACAATATACACAATATACAGGATTACTCATCAGTAACGCAACAAGGTCATAACTTTTAAACCGAGAAAGGCATCGGACTCAAGATTTGTAGGATTGCATAACATATTATTTGCGGCTATTATAAATTTATTCGGGAAAATGGTAACTTCTTACTTTATTCAAGACGATGCCCAAATTGAGTAACTTTAAACATCTTGACAATAGCAAAGCCTCTTGTGAAACTGATGAATGCAAGTTTTGCAGTGATCCGTTAGGCACTTGTTGAAAGGCCATCACAATTCGGTCTCGCAACTGTTCCAAATTCGCAGGCGGAGCGTTTTAAACAATGCTTTTTAAATGACTCCAGAGAAAAAAATCTTGTGGAGACAAATCTGGAGATCTAGCTGGCCACTCTCTTCTTCTGCCTATCTGGAGACCTAGCTGGCCACTCTCTTCTTCTGCCTATCCAGCGGTTAGGAAATATCACATTAAGGTATTCCGTTAGCTTTCGACTAAAATTAGGTGGGACGCCATCTTGTTGGAACCAGATATTGGGGAAATCATTTTGAAACAATTAACTGATACAAGGCACAATATCTTCTTGCAATAATCTTAGATAGCGTACTCCCTTCAAAGAATAAGGGTCCAATCACATGGCGACTGACAATTCCGGCACATACGTTCAGTTTTTAAGGATATTGGGTATTAATTTCTTTCATCTGTTGGAGAAACATATTGGTACGCCCCTGTCTCTTTACTTTCATTCGGTTGCACTATCCTTTAAGTTTCTACCTGGAAGTAGTTATCTCTGGATTTCACAATCCTTTCCAATTTGCTGGTAATATTTATCCTCTAGCCGTCTGTATCGCATTAGGTTTACGCATTTGCTATTACTGTGTTTATGTTTATGGTAGTTCAGTTCGATGTGTTTTCTATGCTCTTACCGTTTTTAAATATTTTTTATTTCCTTTCACACATAATATAGAGTTGTTGCAACACTTCTTTAAACAGCTACATAACTTGTTTACGAAACAAAGCAGCTGAAACATAATTACGATCAAACGAGCTTACCTTAAGTGATGTTCGATCTTGATATGTGGTGATACTGTGGTAATTATGTGGAAGCTTCGTCGCAATACCCTTCCACATTTCTCAAAGTTTCATCCCCCAATGTGTTGGAACAATAACTTTAACACAGTTCCCACTAAAAACAGCATAACAATTTCCCCGGCTTTTCTGTGATTTCCCTGACATGCGAAAGCCCATTTCCCTGACTGATCTTCTACAATTTGACCCCAACATGTATAACACACTACTCCAGAATATAGCAGGTTAGTCTTCGTCTCATGGCAAAAAACACACTTCCCCATTTCAAATACAATGCAACCAATGAACAAAAAAATATGGATTTGTGGAAAAAGAAATCATTAAATAAATGGTTCAGAATTGCACAAAAGCAACCGCATTGTTTTAATTATTTATCATAAAACAGAAACAAATAATTTTTCCCTGACAGCGACAAAAATTCCCTGACTCTTAAGTGAATGTTCACAATTTTTTCTAATTCTTCCCCGACAAAAGGCTTCTTCTACAAATTCCCTGACCTTTCCCGGTTTTCCAGACGAGTGGGCACTCTGTTTAAGCTTACCTGAACATTATATTGGATGCTCTTAAAATGAGTATAGGTTTGTTCCTCTTTAGAGACGTGTGGATCGTAACCGGAATCAAAAGTACTACAAAACTTATTTGCGTTAAGGAAGCTTCCACATTATCAAGATCGAACATCACTTAAGGTAAATTCGTTTTGAATGTAAGAAAATCCTAGGAAATAATGTTCCAAACATTTGCAGTGAAGCTGGTTTACACTAATATCTCACAAGAGTTTATAACAAATAATAGTACAAAAAAGATAATGTAATACATGCATTTTTAAATATTAATTAAACAAAGGAATGTGAGATTTATATTACATCATAATTATTAAAACCGCGTTCTTATTTTGTAACGAATCTAAAAAGCATGACCTGTAAATAATAGTACATAATTTTGTTCTGGAATTAAAATGTATCTATGAAATAGTAAAATAAGACAACTTGTGCACTAGTTCCAACTCAAAACAATTTTATGACCCTTAGAGATTAATTTTTCGTGAAAATGTTGATACCTGTTCCTTATTTACTTACAAAATCAATACTTTTCATATTGACAAACAAAAGAAGTACTATAATTTATAAAACATAACCAAATCAGTGAACAAATCTTTATAGTCATTCATTAATGAAAATATTTCAAGTTACAACAAAAACAATTATTAATAAAAATTGATTATCAGCTAAGCATTTGGTTAATATATTAGTAGAACACATTCTTTATTAAAAAATCATTTTATTACTTCCATTTTAGAGTAACTTCCGTTGTTTTTTTATTACTACCAGTAAAAAAACATTAAAATGCTAGAAGCTTTTTAATTAAAAACTTTTAAGATTAGAATAAATATGCATGCCAAGGCGACTCTTCATTTCTGCAGCGTTTCCACTTTCTATGACGCATTTTTATACAATCTTTAAGCACGATTCCTTGAGCAACACGACATGATCATGGAACACTAGGGTTTACTACTCATCCGTTAAATGTTGATGTAAAATTGTTGCATTTCCTTAAGTTTCACTTTTTTTAAAGAAATATTAATAAAGTAGATATAAGTTCAAACTCAAAACCGAAGGTAAAAGTTGACATTCAATAAAAACATAGATTATAGATTCGTTTTAAAAGAAGTGGAACAACACGCTAGCGTGTATTAAGATTCTACAAATTACAAAAGTCTGTACGCAGCAAGTGTGTTATGGTAGTGAATTTTCATAGAAATATCTTCACTTTTTATTATTATATATATATATATATATATATATATATATATATATATATATATATATATATATATATATATATATATATATATATATATATATATATATATATATATATATATATATATATATATATATATATATTACTGTTTTATGACAGTGACCGATGTATAGTACACTGTTTTAAGGTTACTACTTGATGAAAATTTTAAGTCTGAAAATTCGTTAAATCATTTTTCACAAAAATTTCCCCAAACAAATTATTTGCGCGAAAATTCATTAAAACATTCTTTTTCATGAATTCCATTGAAAAACATTCCTTCACACGAAAATTCGAAGCAAATTTTTCTTTCAAGGAAATTTCTTTAAAAGTTTTTAAGAAAATTTTCTATTAAAGAATATTCAGTACATGAAAATTCGCTAACAAAGTAAATTCAACATTTATAGAATCTGATCTAAATACGTAGACTTCTTCTGCGGGTCGACAAAGAAAATTTTCTTTTCCCTGATGATGCCGTAAAAAACGAAACTGGTTGTACAAAAGAAAACAAGTACTTGTGAAGCCACATAAAAAGTATATACGGCTGTATTAAGTATGGAATGGTTTCACCAAGTTAGAGTAACAAAAACAACTTATTCTGCTATTAAAAATTGAATAAAAAGTTCTCATTGCAAAAATCTTTTTTTTTTCTATGAAAGTTCGCTAGAAATTCATTTCAATTACATGATTTATTCATATAACGTTAAAATCTTTTTTTAAAATTTCGGCAATGTAATGAAAGTTCTCACCACTTTAACATTCGAACTCGCGTCATCCTTGAGTTTAAGTCCCATACCCGCCCTCTAACGAACTCTGCCATGGAGCACATGACAGACTTGTAATGAACCGGTTATAAGCGCGAATGTAAATTTATGCTTTAGCATAGCACTTGAAGCAGAAATCTAGGACTTTTTAAGTACAATTGGAGACACCAAGTCACCACAACACATTTTTAAGGACCTGACAATCGTTTCACTAACAAGGTTAGCGTTATCAGATGATGAAAACTTCTAGTGTTTTCTAAACAAAAATCATTGTTCATCCTCCGATGACGCTAACCTTGTTAGTGAAACGATCGTCGGGTCTTTAAAAATATGTGTTGTGGTGATTTGGGTTCTCCAAGTGTACTTATCAGTGCTCACCACAGGTGGAAATCTTCACTTGGTGGATCTAGGACTTTGTTAAAGGCATTTCATTTAATATGTTTCATGCGTCGATCGTGCCCAGAACATTTGTTGAGACGAATTAGTCTTGACGTTTTAATCGGCACTTTGACCTTTTCAGAAGAAAAACTATAAAGTAATTTTTCTCGTACTTCTTGACTTTTTGAGCCAAGAAAGATAGTTTTTGCCTGTAATATTCAATAGATTTTGTCCAGTATATATATATATATATATATATATATATATATATATATATATATATATATATATATATATATATATATATATATATATATATATATATATTTTGACCACCAAGATCCCTTGATTTGAATCGTTTAGAATTTTATTTATGAGGGCACACAAAGTAGCTTGTTTATAAGGCAACTTTTACAACACATAGAACTAGCAGTTGTAACAGTTCGGCAAAATCCTCACATTTGTGTCAGACTAAGAAGATCTTTGCACTAATTGAGGGTTTGTAGGTGACCAATTTCAACACTTGCTGTGATTCCATTCAGGTACCTTTAACTAGTAAAACGTTTAAATTAAGGACCTTAAAAATGTTATGATGAAAATTCAGTACACTATATATTTGCGTTTATCTCATAAAAGAGATCCAAATCGACAAAATGTGCTAACAAAAGAAAAAAAGACAGTGGCGCACACACGCACGGCTCTGTTGAAGCTGTCCACACTTGTTTAGCAGTAAAATATGTACTAGTTGAAATAACTTTCACCCTCCAAATTTTATTTGGATTGCTACAGTCGTTTATGAGAGAGACAGACTTGGTTCCCTGGTTGAATCGCGTCCAGAATTTATTCAAACTCGGCGTTTCGGCTCCTATTTTGGAGCCATTTTTAAGAGGTAAAGGAAATATGTAAGGACATGAATTCTAAGACCTCAATCTGTCTACTCCTTAGAGCGGTGGACAAAGGTGGGTTGGGTTGTTGTAGCGCGATTACGGGGCCTCAATCTGCCTACTCCCCAAATCTCGCCGGAGATCTACTCTAAGGTCTCAGTGTGTTCACTCCTAGGCCTAAGTGAGACCTTAGAGACACACATAAGAAGCTTTTCAAGTTTTAATACTTTGTGTGCCATCTGAAATGGAATTCCATTGTCTCGGTCAATTTGTCGAACACTACTGTAGGGATTCTCTTCCACTGCTAATTAGACGTTTAATTCAACTTCTTCACTTATAGACCGGCGACCTGTTTTTGGCAAATCTTCCACGCTACGCGTTTCTCGAAATTTCTTATCTATTCGACTCACTGTTCATTTATTGATAAACATATCCGGATATTTAGTATTAAACAGCCTGAGTTCGGATCCTGTCACCATAACTAATCATCATTAGAGCTTAATTCCTTGAGCTATTGATTTTACCAACAATTTAATAATTAATTTGAAAAAGCCAAAGTTGAAAATTATACGTATTCACTTTGCACGACAACTAAAACGTCAATTTACTACTATTATCTGTAGATTGTATCGCCAATTTTTATCAAATTTATGCTTGATTGTTTTTTATGACATGTCACACAGCAGGTAATTGTTAGCATCAGTCATTTGTTACAGATACGACATAAAAAAAGGTAAGATGCTTACTGGCAATTCGGCCATTGCTGACCCTTTTTGCTCATCTAAACTAACCTACCCTCCACCTTGAGCTCGATCTCAACGACTACAGTTATTTGAAAAATCATCCGTCGCCGGTGAGTCTCGAACCGTCGACCCCCGAATCCGTATTGGAAAGTCAACAAAATCTCTAGAGTTCGTTTCGTACAAGAAGCCCAACTTTTTGAACATTGTTTACAGACTTTAAGAAATTGAAGTATCATATCAGTATCATAATCCTGGACTATGCGATTCTTTTGCACTTGTGTTAGGTGTTACTGATAATAAAAAAATTCGGGACGTAGCAAGTGCGTTATGGTAGTGAATTTTCATAAAAATGTTTTTAATAGCAAATATGTGTGTTTTTTTCAGAAAGCAGGCATCAAATTTGATTACCAGTATAACATATATAGTAAAAACAATGTGCCATGTTTCATCAAAATAACTTTATTGTTTGAAAACGTACAAAAATTTCCGACAGTAAACTTAAATTGTAACCGAAAAAATCCGTTTCTGGGTCAACCTTATAGGTTAGTAGCAAATTGAGCTTTTCAAATATGAAGCATTTAATCAAAATAGCTACCATAACGCACTTGCTGCGTCCAGAATTTCTTTACTTATAAACATGCATTATATTTCGATGTAAAATGCAAAAACATAAGGCGTTTTCGACAAAAAAAATTTTGTATCACCAACGACTTATGGGCCACTCTGTAATTGTATTTCCATAGCCCGTATTATATTCAAGTTATTTGCCTAAATGTTGCCGATTTTGGCGTTTTAAATCGCAACTTTGACGTTTTGAGGAAAACCCCAATTTATTTTTCTTTAAATGCCTATAACTTTTTTATCTTTTGACATACATAGCTAAATTTTGGTAGGTAACTTATCTATAAGGATATAAACCCGAGTACCAAATTCGGTTGCCCTTACTTTGTTAATTCCGGAGATATAATTTTTTTTTCAAAAGAAAACACAAAATTTTCCGGGAAAACCTTGGCAGATTTTTCTGGCTAACGATTATCCAAGCCATTTGCAAAAGGAATTTTTTGACCAAATTTTATAAAAATCGGCTTATTGTTTTTTGAGTTATCGGTGTGATATATATATATATATATATATATATATATATATATATATATATATATATATATATATATATATATATATATATATATATATAAACATATAAAAATTGTAACTGACCCTGGATATGTGTTCTGGGGGGCCTAATTAGCGCTCATTTGAAGAAATTTTTTCAAAATTCAAAAGTCGGGATCTCCTTATTGGTGAATTTTTTAAAGAAAATTCACTAAAAATGTTATTACTCACTTTATTTTATTCCTAAAAAAATATTGTATTAGCGTTAAAGAGTTGTATCACATTACCCACCATCCAATTTCAAAATTTCGAAGGGGTGGCTACCCTTTGAAGAGGTATGACGATAGTGGTGAGCTTTTTGTATCAAAGTCAGTTGTTTACCATAAACATCGACCTGTTTTTGAATTTTCCTTAATAATAGTCACTTTCAATTTTTATTGAATTGATGCGTTACTTTATAGACACAGTATATATATATATATATATATATATATATATATATATATATATATATATATATATATATATATATATATATATATATATATAATTTTCTGCTTGCCTTTTTTACCTTTTATTAATCATCTAACACATTTATAAACATTATATTTTTATGGAAACTCGCCACCTCAACACTTTTTGCTGGGGATAGGCTTTTTAATCTTTTGTGAAAGCAAAATCATAACACTTCAAAAAGCAGTTACTAGTTATTACTAATAAAAATAATTTTTTGTAGTTTTTAATCGTTGATTTTTTAATCGTTCTTGTTTCCTCTTTACGATACGTACTTTACAAAGTTACTTTGTAGATAATAAATGTTCAAGAAAGGTGAATAGTTTGCAGATTAAAACAAGGTAATTATTGTTATGAACGTGGTAATTTATGTTTACTAAAACTGTAGTGCATATAATGTATCGTTATGCTGTTATGTGTTTTACATATGTAAATTTATTGGGATGTTACTTCTTTATGCAGAAAACTGTTGTACGTATCGGATGTCAGCATTTAAAAAGTTGGGTAAATACCTAGCACGGTGTTTCCTTAAAAGTTGATTTAAAACAAAATTTAAATAAACTCCTGATATGCTTGACAAAATGATTTTTTCATGTGTAATTGAAGAAAGGGTGACTACTTTTTCAAATTTAAATAAACACCCAATATATTTGACAAAATGATTTTTTCATGTGTAATTGAAGAAAGGGTGACTATTGTTTTCAAGTTATACTTTTATCGCTTTTCTAAAATTTCAAGAAAACAAACTTAAATAGGTATTTTCAGTATTTCACAACGCTGATTGCGATGCTTCTCTGTTGCTGGTTTTTTGTAATCTGATTATGAACCATGCTCTAACATACCTGTGATCTTCAGCTGTTCACAAACCGTAGAGCTTTAAATTAAAAAAACTGGCTAAAATCAAGCAACCGTGGACTGTATTCAGAATGTAACAAAAATTTGTTATTTGACAGATGCAACATGATTTAATGCAATATTACCAGAGCTCTGTTAATTTGTGTTTTGTGCGAAAATGTTGTATCATAACTATTTAAAAAATGAAAAACCATATAATAGTGTAAGACTAGATGTAGCCTCACCATAATTAGAACCGCAGACCGATTTCGCTCTAATTAGAGCTCGTCAGTACGATATACTAATTACAGCGAGAACACACCTATAAAGCAATACGGCTATGGTAGCCAGCCTCCTAGAACATTGTGAGATGTCGACAGGGTCGCCATCTCCGTGCGGCATCAGGTATGCTGTCACGACAGCTCCAAATAACAGAAAATGTAAATACCGTACTGACGTGCGAAACCGGTCTGCGGTTTTAATTATGGTGAGAATACATATAGCCTTACATACATTGTCCCTATATTATGAAATAAATGGGCCAGGGCTGACAATTCACAAAACTGTTAGTTGGTTGTACACACTTGCTATTTTATAACGTTTTGTGTTACTTGGAGCTGTCGTGATAACATACTACCTGATTCCGCACCTAGATGGAGACCCTGTCGTACATCTCACTATGTTCATATAATAGTGCCCAACTTTAATTTATTATACAGGCTGCCCATAAGTAAGGCAACAAGGCAGTAACTTTTAAACCGAGAAAGGGATCAGACTCAAAATTTGTAGGATTGCATAATAAATTATTTGTGACTATGTGGTGGCACTGTCGACATTTTTTGAAGCACCCCCTTTTTGGAAGGTCATAACTCTTTAGTTTCTTAAATAGCAACATTGGTCATGCAACACATTTATGGAAAGCGTATTCAGCGTATTTTTTGATGGCAGTAATTATTTTTAAGTCACCTTTGATAAGAACGAAAACCTACGGCTTTTTATGAAAATAAATGAAGTAAAATAAAGACTACTTACAGACTTGGAGACTACTTCTGATGGCCTTGCAACAAGTGCCGAACTGGCAAAACTCGACTCATCAGTTCGACGAGCGGCTTTACTATTGTCAAGAAGTTCAACGGGCTCAATTTGAGCATTATCTTCCAATAAAGTAAGATGTTTGCATTTTCTCAAATAAATTCCATGAAAGGCCGATTTTTTTCGTTCTTGTCAAAAGTAACTTAAAAATTAATTAATACCATCGAAAAGTACGCTGAATACGCTCTCCAAAAATGTGTCTCATGTTGCTATTTAAGAAGTTAAAGGGCTGTCACACTTCAAAAAGAGGGTGCCTCAAAAAATGCTTCTAATGCCACCAAATAGTCTTAACTAATCTGTTATGCAACCCTAAATATTTTAAGCCCGATGCATTTCTCGGTTTAAAAGTTGTTGGCTTTGTTGCCTTACTTATGCACAACCCTGCATATGCAGAAAATGTCAAAATTCCTGGGGAGATATTCTATGTTCATCAATTTTACTCAAAAAATATACCTCTTCATAAAAGTTTGCGTATCTGGATAAAAAGCCTGGGCACACAAAGTGGGTTACGGTAACGAATTTCCAAAAATGTTCAAAATTCTAATAACTCGATTTCCTACTAAGTTATAAACTTTATTTTTGGCACATGACAAAAGTCTATATAAAGGCAAATGCTATACAACGTTTGATCAGGTTAATTTTATAATTTTCGGAGAAACAAATTTTTTTAACTTCAATTTTTTTGGGAAAAACTGGTCCGACCGGGCTGGTTAACGAGCTTATCCAAGTTATTTACAAAAGAATACGTACCAAGTTGGATAAAAATAAGTCTATTTCTTAAGTTGTCGCTAGGATGTACACAAACGCTCGCACGCGTTCACACACAAATGCGCGCGCGTAATGAACAAGCACGGTCGCGGGCACGTACAAGCACGCACTACCCTTAATATCTCTACCTTGGTATGTAATATTGAAATTCCGAGAGAGAGCGTGATTTTATTATAGAGCTGAAAAGTCCATTTCTGAGAATAAAATCGAACTCCCAACAAATTTATCAACATTTTTGAGTACAGATAATTTAAAGATTTTTAATACCATCGTAGCATTCATCCACCATGCTTACATCACTATTTAAAATAATTTTTATTTCTCCAACCTTATAATTTTTAGATAATAATGTGTAATAATAATGTGTTTTTTTTTTTTTTTTATTTAATATTATTGGCTGCGGCATCTCAGGCCATTAGCACATTCTTTCCCATTATTCTATATATTTTTTAAAAATTTTCCAGACAGAGTCAACTTGGCTCTCCCGGGAATCGAACCCGGGACCTCTCGCTTAGCAGGCTGGCACCTAGCCACCTGCGCCACGAGGGCGTCTAATAATAATGTGCAAATATATTTAGTTTAGATTAATTATTAAGGCACCTGCTGTTTTGACCGAACCTATTTAGTTGTCTAGTCTTTGTTTGTGTATTTTAAATGCCCTGATGATCGAAGTTATGGGCAGTCAAAGAAAACAATTTTGGACTTTTCCTCAAACGTCAAAGTCGCGATTTGAAACGTCAAAATTGGAAATGTTTAGGAAAATAACGTGAAACAAATACGAATTGTGAAAAGAAAATGTTGCAAGAAGAGTGTTCTGCGAAACATTAAGTTTCAACTTCAATCATCATTGCCCTTCATTTTACTAAAATATTTACAGAAAATTCATTTCAAATAGACCCTTTCTCTGATGCTTTGGCTGTCGGTTTAGTTAAGTTGATGCTTTCGCTGTAGGTTTAGTTAAGTTTCTGGTTTTAACGGTCTATAAATTTTAGCTAATATTCGTAGAACAAATTCATTAATGCATTTTTGCATTTTTTTATCGAAACATGATGCATGCTTGTAAGAAAAAATCTGGACGCAGTAAGTGCGTTTTGGTAGCGAATTTCCATTAAATCCTTCAAATTTCAATAATTCAATTTTCTATTAACGTGAGGTTTGTTGGGTAGGAAACCAACATTTAAGTTTATTTTCGGAAAATTTGTGTACATTTTCAAACCATAAGTAATTTTGATAAAATATAGTACATTGTTTCTACTACATAAGCTATACCGGTAATCAGATTGATGCCTGCTTGCATTTGCTATTAAACATTTTAATGAAAATTCACTTCCATAATGCACTTGCTGCGTCCAGACTTTAACATTATCAATTTACTCACCTACCTGTTAGTTATCTTTGAATTTCCATTGAAACTGAACTACGAACAATATGCTGGTGGGATTGGGAAAATTCATCCAATCAATGGCTCAAAATGTACATTATGTTCTAAGCAAGCAATAATAAAATCAATTTTCAAACACTTCCGGAGCCTTCAGAAATAATTTCTAATGGGTGCGATCCGCATGACGCTCTAATTTGTCTTTTAAGAGTAATATCAACAAGCTGTTTTGTTAATAACAAATTTAAGATGCCCCCAAAAATAGAAGTATATTGGAGCCAAATACTTGGTGATCTTTATGGCTACTCAATTTATCCCCTTCTGTCAATCACTTTAGGGGAAAATTTGTTGTTTAAGAACTGTTGCGTCTGCAAGAAATAATAAGTTACAGCTCCACCTTGTTGAAAGTGCAAAAGATCTCTAGCAAAGTGAAGTTGTCAGCAGCATCAGTTTGGTTCTCTGACTCATGAGATATAGGACAGTGTCTTCGAGCATAATGGTTACAGTTAGGTTTTTCTCATAGGACCAGCTATGCAATTTTCCAGGATACCTGTCTAAATATTAACTTTTTGTGGTTGTTCTGTATGACGAAAATATGAGGATCTTCGTCGCCGCAAAAGCCACAATTATCCTCATTCGCGTTTCCATTTAAATACACGTACCCTCGCTACTTAAATAAATGTTTGTCAGTAAATTAGAGGTGGCGCATTAATAATATTCGACATAATTTTGCAGCATTCTCTTCTCCGGTCGAAATCATCTTGAAGGTCTAGTAATATTTGCATCTTTTACGGAAGAAATTTATCGAATTTCAGTGATTTTGGAACATACAGACTTGGAGACTACTTCTCTGGCTTCACTGTTGGTTTTCGTTGGTGAAGGACGTAGCCAGCGCGTAAGCTAACTGGAGCAAGTGTCCCTACGAATTCTGGAAGTTCTAGGATGTTCTTCAACGTTTCTGTGACTATAGTTTCGCTGCTTGACATTAAAATTTTAATCTGTCTGAGAATGCTGTCAAGCTGCGAAACTATAGTCACAGAAACGTTGAAGAACATTCTAGAACTTCCAGAATTCGTAGGGCAACAACAATCAATGGATTTTGGAACAGTTTCGTGTCATACTCTTGTTTGACGTACCAATGTACATAATGATATTACACATATCGCTTAAGTGTTATCTCGTTTTTAATTTCCCACTGAACCAGTTTCTGAAAACTGCTTCACATCCAGAACATATTGCTGACTTGCGTTACGCATCAGATTCCTTTCATTAAAAAGTCTCTTCTTTAACATTTTCTAACTTCCGCGCAGAGGAAAATAGTTTTAGTTCTTTGATCAATAGAGTAAACCATTGTTTTCGAAATAATAATTATTTCACAAATAATCTCACCGAATAACCACAAGCTAACTTGAATAAACGATAACCCAAATCTAAACAAATACATTAAAATAATAAATATTTGCTAAAATCAAATGACCATGTTGCTATATTATCAAATATTTTTA
This sequence comes from Tillus elongatus, assembly GCA_964006375.1. NCBI lineage: Eukaryota > Metazoa > Arthropoda > Insecta > Coleoptera > Cleridae > Tillus > Tillus elongatus. The sequence continues at coordinate 86,531,031 of OZ023269.1, read as the reverse complement.
ACAGAAGCATACTGCAGTACAGTACCACTTGGCGAGTCGCGATTAACCCACTCAAATATCATTTTGGTTACAAAACCATCTAAACTATTTGCAAAATATAATCTAAATTAGCTTTACCCAAGAAATGTTTCATAATTTCTAGACTAATGTATGTTAACGCGAAAAAACAATCAACAAAGCTCCAGGAAAAGTGCACGCAAATACTTTTTTTTTTGTCTTGATTGGGCTGACAAACGGTTTGTTTTTTTTTGTTCCCTCAGGGCTCGTCCGCGGCCTTGCCGCCCCGATAGCACCGCAACCCTTGGTTGATTGTGCATATGACAAACGGTTACTGGCTGCTTAATTTGGATCAAATTATTAAATTTAAAGTTACATATATTTTATAGATGGCTAATCTGCAAACAGAATAGGCATTTATAGTGACACAAGTAGAAAAAAATCCTGTTTAAAAAACCAATAATATACCTACAGTGTTTTATTAAAAAACATTATTTGGTCCTGTTTAAAAAACCAATAATATACCTACAGTGTTTTATTAAAAAACATTATTTGGTCGTATCTTAAAAACGCGGTCATTAATTATTTTGGCATGTGGACTAAACTCTAAAAAAAATTATACAACTTTTCGATTAATTACTTTTTTGTAAATGAGAAAATGAAAAAGTCTACAATACAATTCTCTGTGTGTGGGTCAGCCCATACATAAATGTGGTGAATCCCGATTGAATTGTTCAAAGTTGCTATTAAAAATTCCGCGATAGACTTAAAACAATGGATTTAAAATGACTGCGCAAAGACAAACAAAAACTATGTAAGATGGACTGCCCACTCTTAAAGGAGCGTCCTGCAAGCCAAGAGAGTATAATTCAAATCTAAAGGCTGCCTCTTCTAGGATGATCGTTTCTTTGAAAACACACCTCTAATTGCTTTAACAGTAATTTTACATATAAATGTGTACTAATAAGTACTTTAAGCGTAAACTGAACACCTGCATACATAATTTAAAGGCATACTACATTGTAACTAAACCAGTGTCCAAGACAGAAGATTAGGTCCACTAATACAATCTGTAATAGGAAAAATAATATATCTATACAGAATGTAAAAATGTGCCAACCTTTAAGGGGGATAGTATGGCCCAAAACATACAGGAATGTCTTATTTAACATGGGTCCACAGATGGAGGGTTTCGGGGGATCCTTTTTATAGCATTTGTGTAGTTTTTTGCTTATTTTGTTGCTCATTCTGAAAAGCTTACATTATCGTATCGTAGTCGATTGATGTTCTGTCATACAATTGTTTGTCGTTCACATTCAGTGGTTAGTACACAATTTTAGTTTTTCGCTTTTCTTTCTTTCTTTTTTTTTTCATTCGCAAAAACGCATTAAGTGAGTGAAGTTTTGAACCTGTGATGAGCACTGATAATTACAATTTGTAGAATTCAATTCACCACAATACAGTTTTAGACTTGACAATCGTGCCGCTAACAAAGTTAGGGTCATCAGAGGGATGAATAAACTAAACGAGTAAAAACTAGAACTACTACTTATGTTAGTTGTCAAGCAGTTGTGAACAGTGTCCTCTAGGAACGTATACAGACAGACCGCCACTGTTGAGTCTGTAATCCATGCAATTGAAGTTGCATACCTGCTTTTGTAAAACTGTGTGTCGTTATCAAATATTCTTTCTAAGAAGGACACACTGATTATTAAGATAACAGTCCGAAGAATGAACTACACAGAACCGGACCTACTCTATTTATCGAAACATTTGTGTTCAAATTTCCGGCGATATATATATATATATATATATATATATATATATATATATATATATATATATATATATATATATATATATATATATATATATATATATGACTCAACAGTGGGGACCTGTATGTATACCTTCCTAGAGGACGCTGTTCGCAACTGCTTGGCAACTAACATATAAATAGTAGTTCTAGTTTTTATTAGCCTTTGTTAGCGAAACGATCGTCAGGTGAAAAAGCTGTATTGTGATGAATTGGGTTCTCCAAATTGTACTTATAAACTTGCATTAACTTATTGCGGTCGACAGATGTTGTGTCACACATAAAGTTTGTAGTTGACATTCGGTGGTTAAGGCACAATTTTACGAATTCTCGCGATGCCTGTTTACTGTAACATTGATAAGCCGACTTGCATTTCATGTATGGTTGTGCTATGGTAATACCAGAGAAACCCTACGTTTTCATGTTGACGATTATTCCAACCGCCAGATCCCTTCAGTTCCTACTTTCGTAAAACTGCACCAAATATTGCGTGATACCGGTTCATTTGGAAAACAGTCCAATTATTCCGGGAGACCAAGCCCTGAGGCAGAATAGGCAATTACTGCGAAGACTATCAGCTAATGTAGAAATCAGTGCACCTCGTCTTTGGAGAATCTTCCACGAGCAGCAGCTTTATTCGAACCATGTATAACGAGTGCAGGCCCTAAACCAACCTAATCGTCAAGTAAGTTTCGTTTTTTGCCGCTGGTTCCTACGCAATGATACTTGTTCATAAATTACATTGTTTATTTGTTTGTACATATTAAAAAAGTGGTGAAAACGCAAGATGTTTCGTATCCCCGACACCGTTCATTTGCGGATCCTTGTTCATTAAGGCTTTTCTGCATATTTTTGGTCATACTACCCCTCAGAGTTTGTGACACAGCTTTTAAACACTCTGTATAAAATAACATGTCCCACTGATCCATTCACTTATAAACGCCCAGCTAAGACTATAAAATATAGACCAGAAATTTTGAGGATATGTTCGTATAAGTATGCAGAGATGTGCTGAGAAAGGGTTTTCCGAAATTTTGGTTTTAAAGGATTAAAACGGGGTATATTCCAAAATGTTTTTCTTCGATGTGTGTTTTTTGCGCGAAAGCAATATTCATACAAATACCTAAAACTAAATTGTGCATTTTTTCAAATTCCAACTGCAATATTATTTATTTAATAATAAATAAAACTAGATTGTTTTTAATAACTTATTGGTAAAATAGTGAACGACCCGAATATTTGGTCATATTTGCAGGCAGACAATTAATAACACACCAATGTTCCGAGCAGCAAACAGTAAAATACGTAAAACCGATACAGTGCACATGTAGACTATGCTGTGCACATGGGTTAATTAAAAGGTATAAAAGGGTCAACAAGTTTGCCATTAAAATCTACATTTCGAAAAAAGTAATTTTTTCGGATGAAGCAACGTTTACTGCAACTGGTACAGTAACAGTTAACAGATATAACTCTAGATACTGATCACATAAAAATCCTAATTGGATGATATTGCGTGCAATACCATCAGAAAATAAATGTCTGCACCAGTATAGTTGGGAATCATATTTAGGGTCCATTTTTTGGAAAGCAAATTTTATAGCAGAGCTGTACCACAACTTTGTAAAAAGTTGAACTTGTTCCTATCGTACTAAGGGTGTTTCATAATCACGAAAATCCAGATACATTTGACAAACGACTATGGTATCAACAAGATGGGGCCCCGCCGCAATATAGAATTGATGTCCACCATTATCTGGATGAAGTTTTTCTGGAACGCTTTATTGATAGGCGGGCAATGATTGAGTGGCCGGCTAGGTCACCAGACCTAACAAATTTTAGACTTTTGATAAGCCCATTTGAAAGCCAAGGTTTACGCAACCAAACCCGGCGAATAAAAGAACCTTTAGGAAAGAATACGAAATGAAATACGCTCAATCACAGTTGGTGTTATTCAGAATGACTTCGATATTGCCAAATAGCAAATGGGCAGGCAATTTGAACACATGTTGCAACTAATTTTGGTTTTTCAATTTTGTTTTCACTTTCTTTTTATTTTAGAATAAGCTATACACACTAAGCAAAAACATATAGGTGTTCCATTCAAAATGAGAAAAATGTGTCGCCTCTTTGAAAAAACAGTCTAACAATTCTTATATGAAAATCAAATATGCCATATTACTATACAAACTTTGGCGAAAATGGAATCAACGGATGTCAAAATAATAAATTTGTTCCAAACTTTACGGACAGTGTAGAACAAAGCAAGCATGACCGGATTGTAAAGAGTATTTTTTACCTTAACAAAACATAGAAATACGTTTAAGTATAGACATATAAATGCTGGTAGCAAATTAATTACGCCAGAGAATTAAAGTCTCTCCTAATTACAGAATCGCATGCTTACTGTAATATTTGATTGCAAACATTTAATGTTACGACCGTTTAAGTGCTTCCTTTAATTCAGTAATCACACATCATATCCTCGATGATTACAACGAAGCAAACCAGTCATAGCTATATAATTGAACAGACTTTATTTCAATGAATGTGGAGCAATTTTTTATCAAAACAGGTATAGAACTAGTAGCAAGTACAGGAAATATGCATATATTCAAGGCAAAATAAAATTATGGTCTCCAGCAGGGGCGGATTTGATAAAAGGAGACACTAGGGAAACAGGCCTGGTTGAACGTGCCTCCATAAACTCCGCCTGTATGCACGAGCTGAATAATTAAGAAACCATGGATACGATATGCTATTGTTTAATTCATTGAATGCAAACAGAAAGTAAATGCATCACAGAAAGGAAGGTAATAATGCTACATCTTTAAACCTTATGAGTACTGAAAGATAAATCAAAATTACCACCAAAAATTACAAAAATAATAATAGAGAATTATGCGCCCGAAACGTACTTCGACAGTAGTCTTAAACAGTAGCTGCCGCTAATGAACTATGTGATCAAAATTATCCTATCTATATACCTCAACTACGGATGATGATGCACCTAATGACTCTTTTTGGAGTCAGTAGCCATGCCTAAGCGGCTGCTGTGTCAATGTTGAAAGCCACCACGGATTACTTCGCGCTATATCAAAAAGTGTTCAATTAACTGGTCCATATGTGAATTCATTAAATGTTGTGGGTTCACTAGACTTTCCAAAGTATCTAACTTGCGATAACCTGTAGTTATTTTCGATAACTTAAGATTACTATCTCCTATCGTATGTCGTGAGTCAACGAAACGATATGCTCGGCAACTTTAGATGTCTGTGGTCTATTGAAATTGAAATGAGCCATATGCTCTTTGGTTCTTCTTGTTGCTACCTCCGCGTTTGCCCAATATAGATTTTCTCGCAGTATTACAAGATATTTGATAAATGCCCTATTTTTTTCCGAAGTCCTTTGGTCCACCCAACAGGCTCTACAAGTTATCAACTTTGCAGACGACCCTGAAGTCCATATTTTTGAATATTTTCTCTAACCTTTTTGTAAGAAAACGATAGAAAGGAAGTACTGCAAACTCCTTGGGTCGCTCATCGAATGAAGGAAGGCTCGTTATATCACTTATCGACATTTTTCATCTATACTTAGTAACTTATCTATACACAATATCTAAAGAGAAAACATTAATAATAATAATAATAATCATAATATTAATAATAATAATAATAATAATAATAATAATAATAATAATAATAATAATAATAATAATAATAATAATAATAATAATAATAATAATAATAATAATAATAATAATAATAATAATACGCAATCGCCGGTCCCAAGCCCGGGTGAGAAAGGAGGATGGGGTGGAGTAACAACCGCGTTAAAAAACCAGGGTCCCTCTGGCCCGGACGGTAGCAACCTGTAAGGGCACCTGCCTAGGGTCGCAAGTATGCCTGGCCAGTGGGTGTACTGCTTCCAGCAGTGTGGCCACCGCTACTCTAGTAACGACGTAGACAGCGACGCCAGCTGGCCGCCGCCATATTTAGCCTCTTTTTCCTTAACCATATTATCTTACTCCCTATTGGCGGCACACCCATGGAAATGAAGCAAAACCATAGGCTTAAAAAAATGCCGCTGCCTGGAGTTTGCTGGGGCATGTCTGGAGCCGGCGCTGGACATGACAGCATGCGGGACGTCGGTGGCGGAGTGCTGATGACGCGGCTCCCTGTCATGCAAGAAATTACAGCCCAAAATCAACAGCAGGGAAGCCTAGTAAGACCAAGAGCTCCACCCACTGAGGATGCTGCGCAGGAAAATCAGTCACCGCTCACCCAGATGAGATTACCAAGACGGCGTATGAAATGGACTATGGATATGAATGAAACAATTATGCGGATTTACTCCAGAGTAACACAACTCGGACAACAGACGACCGACAACTGCACACCGAATTCCTCAGAATGTACCCACACATACAGGTGACTCAACAGAGAGTAGCGGATCAGTATCGTGTCATACTTAGGAATAACCTTATTCCACAAACGAGGCTGACTACCATCAGACAGGAAGTTGAATATAAAATTACTAACATAACTGTTACGGAAAATGGCGAGATTCTGTTTGATGGTAGTAAACTGCAACCTGTATATACTGAGCAAGAAGAACACATCGAGGGTACGCAAGGAAATGAGGAGCTCATCGACAAATTGTCCACAGAAATGAGTCGTGCAGTCGCAGAGTATGAAGCAACAAATCCTCTTACTAGACCACCATTACCGAGACCAGGATCATCTCGAAAGCTGGCAATTATATTGGAACTTTTGAACAGAATAATTTTGCCGTCGCACCTTCTAGGGATTAACACATTGGAGCACATACATACACTGATTTACTGTGCAGTCTAATCACGGAGACTCGCGTCAAAGAATGCCGCCGTGGGGAAAAAATGTAGATAAGTAGAGTGGAAACACTTCGAAAAGAAATTGGACAACTGACGCAATGCATTGGGGGAGTACAGACAGGAAAATTGCTGAAACTATTAGAGGAAATAATATACTGAGTTCGACAACACACAGCACAAGACCCAGTCAACCACACTGCACGAGAATTTGGACACCTTAAAACAGAAGCTTTCTGTACATGCAGAACGGTTGAGATCTCATCAACCGTTTATATCTATAAAGCCAGCAACAATAAGGAGTGCGACAATACAATGTTTGAACACTCTGAAAGGACTTTCTGCCGTCAGCATAATTCAGCTAGGAATGCAGCCACCGATACTTTTCCAAATAAGGAACAAATTGAAGAGTTCTAGCAAAGTCAACTAGCCACAACAACCTCCTGCAATATTGGCGCCAGCTGGGTTAACAAAGAACACCAAGCTTGTCAGAGTTATGCACAGATGCACACCACAGATGAAGTCTCCGAGGTTATTAAAGAGCTTCATAATTGGAAGGCACCCGGACCTGATGGCGTCCAAAACTTTTGGCTGAAGAAATTTTGGTGTACACATCATCTATTGGCGGTGTTAATAAATGATGTTATACTCGACCCAAAGAATATGCCATTGTGTTTCACACAAGGAGATACGTATCTTCTTCCAAAGGAAAAGCATTGTTCTGCACATCCTGTCTTGAGAAACGCATAAATGCGCACTGCGAACGAAACAACATAATGGCGAGCCAGCAAAAAGGGCCTGCCAAAGGATCTACGGGATGCAAAGAACAGCTATTAATGATTCTGTTGTGTGAAATCAAGCTTACAATGGACGAAGTAATCTCTTTGCTGCCTACGTGGATTACAAATAGGCATTTGGCTCAGTTCAACACGAATGGGTTATAAGTGTGCTGAAGACCTATAAGATCGATACTTACATTCTGAGGTTTCTTGAACACACAATGTCTACCTGGAGAACAAAGATTCAGTGACGGGTACAAACAGGTGATAACGTCGTAACCAGCACGATACCGATTACAAGAGGCATATTTCAAGGCGACTCGCTAAGCCCATCGTGGTTCTTCTTCGCATTGAATCCACTATCAAACCGCCTGAGCTCCACCAGATATGGCTTCAGTATAAAAAGCAATGGCAGGAAGCAAATGAGGCTAAATCATCTGCTGTCTATGGATGATCTTAAGCTGATGGTCTCCACAAAAAACCACCTGGAACAACTCCTTAAAATCGTGGCAAGGTTTTCCAGAGATCTTGACATGAAGTTTGGGCTTGACAAATGTCACACCTTATGTGTAGTCAGAGGAAAAATACAACCAGGTGTATATGAAATGCAGAATGGCCAGCAAATTGCCTCGATGGATGTAAAAGTGTGCTATAAGTGTCTGGAAATATAGCAAGCGAGAAAAATAAGCCACGCGGTAAAGAAGAACGATGTGACAAATGAGTTTACGGAACGAGTACAGCAGGTGGTGCGATCACATCTTAACAGCAAGAATCTGTCTAAAGCCCTTAATACATATGCACGTTCTGCACTTAGATACTCAATTGGGACTGTGAACTGGAGTAAAACGGACATTGAAAATCTACAACGGAAGGTGCAAACACTCATAACAAAATCCAAAAAGCATCACCCCCGTAGTGCTATCGAGCGAGTAACCCTATCTAGATACCAAGGTAAAAGAGGAGTGTTAGATATTGGTAAACAGTTGGACCAGCAGATAGTGAACCTGCGTACATATTTCCAACAGTGGGTGCTTACTTCTGAACAACACCGTGCCATATGTGAGGCAGATGATTCAACACCGCTACACTTAAAAGAAAATGAAATACAAAGTTACCATCGGTGATCAGGACAAGCTGCAATCTTGGATGCAGAAGCCTCTCCATGGGCGACATCTGAATGAGACCTCCCAAGAACATGTCGACAAATTGGCCGCGAACTACTGATTGGTGTCCGGGCAGATGTATCCAGAGACAGGGAGGTTTTTGCTGGCCATACAAGACCAGGTCATCCCAACAAGAAACTACCTGAAGTATATAGTTGTAGATAATTCGGTCCAAGATGACAAATGTAGATTTGGGTGTCAGTCATCAGAGACTATCCAGCACGTCACCGGAGGATGTCAAGCGTTTGCTGCAACATGGTATAAAGAGACGCACGAAGCAGTTGCTAAAATACTTAATCAAGAACTGGCTCTGAAACTGGGACTCTTAAATTGTAGTAAGGTGCCCTACTATAGATACACTCCTGAGACTGTTCTAGAGAACTCAGATCTTGTACTGGGATCGGACCGTACTCACAGAACACCGAGTTGTCCACAATAGGCCAGATATAATAATAGTGGATAAGTCCTGCAACCAAGTGACGCTGATTGATATGGCCATTCCCAATACTAGTAATCTACAGATAAAGTACAACGAAAAGATCATTAAGTACAGAAACCTCGAGCTACAAATAAAGAGACAGTGTAGGGCAGATAGTGTCCGAGTGATTCTAATAGTCATGTCGTCAACTGGCGTGGTTCCCAAGAATCTTCGAGAGAACATTAAGAGACGTTGGCGTTAGAGAGCATCTTTTTAAGGTTATGCAGAAAGCGGTAATACTTGCAACTGCCCACGCCGTGCGGAGATTCCTGGGAAATGAAGATATGTCGCGTTGTTGTTCAAGGCCCGATAAATTTCTTTTCTTCAGTAGTTTACTTTTCTTTTTCTTTTGTATACTTTTCTTGTTCTTTTGTTTTGTTTCCTGTTGCAAGCAAGGTTTTGAGATTTCTTCATGTGTCTCTATCTCTTCAGCATTTTTGTCCAGATTCTTGAGCTGGTTCCTCCTCACGTTTCATTGCCATATTAATATATAATATTGTGTCCTCTTGATCTGTATCTACGATTGGTACGTTCATTCTGTTGGTTATCTTTGATGGACAGTATTTTCTAACCTGTTGCGAGCAAATTTCTGAATTTTCTTCCTGTATCTCTATCTCTTCAGCATGTTTATCATATTATTGAGCTGGTTTCTCCTGACTTTTCATTGGTTTTCATTGCTATATTAATATATAATATTGTTGCCTTTTGCTCTGTATCTGCGATTGGTATGTTGATTCTGTTGATTATCTTTGATGGACAGTATTTTTTAACATGGTCTTCTTTATCACATATCATACATGTTTTGATCTTACCCTTAAAAGTTACCAAGGAGATTAAAATTGCCGATCGTACTCTATTGTCACATGTATACAATCACTATCTCCCGTCCATTTTTTTTCATTTCAGATTTATTTTACTGTTGCATATTGTTCAAGTGCTTGTTTAATTCGGTTATTATCCATTTCTATCCGAAAGTCATGAACCCTCACATTTCCATTTTCCTATACATAAACTTCGGTTTTTTGTCCCTCATTATCTTCAAAATACTAGACAATATCCTTGTAAATATTAACTGCTTTCTGGACTAGCACTTTAGAGATCAATTTGATGATCGATTTGTACACTTTACTTTTTTTTACGTAATCACACTGTATACATAGAACTTGGTCTATATAAAAATTAAGTTTTCTTTTATCCATTTGTGTAAAACAAGATCATCCAGGCTTGTTTAACACATTTTTAAAGTCTAACAACCGTATTCTCTCTAGAAACCATTTAAAATTGTGACAAGATTTAAAATATTTAAATATTCTCTGGTATTTATTTATCTGCCGTAGGTACAGCCCGATATAATTATGCAAGGTTTCAATCAATACCACCAATAGGGGCTATAGGTGGTGATGTTTCAATGCCTCCATTGACATAGACGTTATATTAGCAAAACGGTTCGTGTAAGCGTTACACGAAACCTGTAGTGCATTTCAGGTTGCAACTTGAATTTTCCTAATAGGCAACCCGAGAAGCGAGAATTACATCAAATTAGTGGAAAATTTAATGAAGGCTTTTGAAATACTGGCATGTCGTATGTCCTTAAAATGGCATGTTCTATCTACATTCGCATTTATATTAGTAAAAAAACATATGTGATGTGGGATACACCACCAAAGTTCCCATCAAGATATATCAATGATGAGAAAGTAGTATTGGGGAAATTGGACACTAATATGAGTGACAGCATATAGGATCTTATACGAGGAGATTGTTCAGGGCATGGAAGAGTTTTATATCACATATGATACAATAATTTTTAATGACTTTTAGTAAAATCGTAACCGAAGCACTAACATTTTGTATATTTAAATCTACACGAATGCATAAAAAACAATATAACAATATTCTACCATTCCGTTAAAAATGAACTAGATCTGAGATCAGCCATATTCATGTTTAGTTTCACATGCAGGGCTATAATTTACTATTTTTTAAAATTATGCTTAACTAAATTTATAAAAAAATAGCCAGTAAAGCGTAGCACTCTGTAGCCAACGCTAACACTACTGATTAATCAGTGATATACTTACAATCAGTTAAAACAACAATTCACCGTAGGCAATGCAAAAATGTAGATAAAAGGTTTACAAAAATTTGTTACACGGTGTCATTTAACAAACGATGTTGTTGTAAGGGTTTCTGGGTTTAAAAACGCCAATGAAATTATTTTTTGGAGATGTTGCAAGACTACATAACCTAATACATTTAAAGAGTTAAAATTTAGAATACACTCATGGTAGTGAAAAAGTACCTAAGATAGATCAAAGAAAAACAGGTGTGGTGGTATGGAGATATAGGAAAACTCGAACACGGAAGACTATCACAAACGAGATTAAACTGAAAAACTGACAAAATGAGAAGAAAAGCAAGAACAAGAAACTAGCATAAGTATAGTTTGAAGAGTCCTATTCACAACAGTTTCTAGAGACAACGATCGCTGCGCCAAGAAAATTGACTTTATCAGAGGCCGAATTAAGTAAAAAGCGTTGGAGTATGGCTGTATGAAGATATTGTTCGGAGAATTTTAAGCGACCATATGCTTTATGTGTATGCTCTTCTACCAGTGAAAACGTATTTTCACCTAACAAAGATTATTGCGTAAGTGTTTGCAAATTTATCTGGGGCAGATAAGCTCAAAACGGTAAATTTTCCAGACAAATATGTTTATGGATGGAGCTTCCTTTACAAGCAGAGGTATGTAAATTGACAACGAACATGTTTACGGCAAACTAAAGTACCACAGCATGAGTTAAAGTTATTCTACCAAACCAATTAATGATCTTTATTGTGAATAACAATACAACAAAGGTTACATAAATACAAATAATACGCGGTTCACCAGGACTGGACTCAATTGGTTACTTTTACACCTAACCACACCAGGCAGCCAGTATAAATGAAATAATTCTACATTCCATAGGTACAGCATACAGTTACCACGAAGTAAAATGTATAAAATAAAAAAGTCTGGACGCAGCAAGCGCGTTATAATAGTGAATTTTCATAAAAACAATCTGGCACAAAACATCTTTTTCAATAAAATGCTTATAACTTTTTTTTTCTTGTTAGATAAAGATCTAAATTTTAGTATATAGTTTACTATTTATAACACAAACCTACGTACCAAATTTGATTACCATAGCTCCGTTATTTGAGGAGATAAAAATTTTGTCCCATGAAAAACACAAAATTTTCCCAGAAAACCTGCTCAGATTTTCCTGTATAACAAACTTATCCAAGCCACTTACAAAAGTAAGGTAACTGCCAAATTCCATTAAAATCGGCCCATTATTTTTTGAGTTATGGGTGTGATACATACAGGGTTACGACTTTTGCATTGTCCAAGACAGCTATCTTCCTTACTATCAGAGATGGGTAGGAAAAAAGAAAAAACGGATATGTACGAAATATATATTCGTTCATAGAGAAATTCGCGTACTGCTTCAGAAACTTATATGAACAAATACCCAGAACGAAGACAACCAAGCTGGAAAATTTTGGAAGAGTTGCTCTGGTGATGAGAAGTTCCGGCTGCGTTACGGAAGCCAGAACCCATTACAATAAGAAACCAAATGTTAATACTGGGAATGTTATGGCTCAAGTTCACATCGATCCTACAAGTTCAAAGGCTGCGTCAAAGATATTAAGAAAGCAAAATTATCACCCGGATAGATATCCTATTATTGACCATTTGACTGACTGAGACCTCAGACTTTCGGAGAATTTAATTCTGCCAGCGGTTCATTAGCCAGTCTCTAATCCAGGAGGACCTAGCATCTAAGATTCTAAGGGCGCATGAAAGCTGTTTCACGAACAACAGACTATTTAGCAAACGCAATCATCATTACTGGAGTACTGAAAGTCCAAAGATATCCAGAGTTTTAAGACACCAGTAAAGATTCAGAGCAAACGTCCGGTGCGAAATCTTGGACAACAAAGTCATTGGGCCCTATTTCATAAATCAAACCAAGCACAACCTCCTAATTTTCGACCTATGTCATTAAGTAACCAACAGGATGGAGCACGGTCTGCTAGACAAAGTGTAATTGATAGAGTACAAACTTGCATTAAAACAACGGCATGAAATTTGAACATTGATCTCAAATAAACAAAATTTATTGATCGATATTGTTTGTTTTTTTTTGAGTTAGGGTCGTTATAATCATTTAAGTAGCCTTCTGTCTTCCATAAGAAAGGTATTTTACTTGTAGATGTTGACAAATATATAATTACTTTTTCCACCGTAAAACGTGTAATTTCTCTAATTGACACAGGAACTTTCAAAACAAAACAATTATGCGTGTTCTAATACATTATAACTAACACTCATAATCTGTCAAAACATTATTTCACACATGGTAACGAAAGGCTACTTCATAAAATCAGCTAATATAAAAAAAGCCTGGACGCAGCAAGTGCGTTATGGTAGTGAATTTTCATAAAAATGATCTGGCACAAAATATTTTATTATAACTTTTTTTTCTTGTAACAGAGAAATCTAAATTTTGGTGTATAGTTTACTTTTTATATCGTAAACCTACCTACCAAATTTGGTTATCATAGATTTTTTATTTTTTAAGATAAACAAATTTATCAAATGAAAACTCAAAATTTTCCCGGAAAACCTCGTCCGATTTTTCAGATTAACGAACTTATCAAAGCCATTTACAAAAGGAAGGTACATGCCAAATTATATCAAAATCTGCCCATTATTATATGAGATAAAAAATGTTTTCGAATGAAAACTCAAAATTTTCCCGGAAAAACTCGTCCGATTGTCCTGACTAACGAACTTGTCAAAGCCATTTACAAAAGGAAGGTACATGCCAAATTTTATTAAAATAGGCTTATTACTTTTTGAGATAAGCATTTTTTTCGAATGAAAACTCAAAATTTTTCCCGGAAAACCTCGTCCGATTTTTCTAATTAACGAACTTATCAAAGCCATTTACAAAAGGAAGGTACATGCCAAATTATATCAAAATCTGCCCATTATTTGAGAAAAAAAATTTTTTCAAATGAAAACTCAAAAATTTCCCGGAAAACCTTGTCCGATTTTCCTGATTAACAAACTTGTCAAAGCCATTTACAAAAGGAAGGTACGTGCCAAATTTTATTAAAATAGGCTTATTACTTTTTGAGATAAGACTTTTTTTCGAATGAAAACTTAAAATTTTCCCAGAAAACCTCATCCGATTTTCCTGACTAACGAACTTGTCAAAGCCATTTACAAAAAGAAGGTACATGCCAAATTTTATTAAAATCGGCTAATTACTTTTTGATAAGAATTTTTTTCGAATGAAAACTCAAAATTTTCCCGGAAAACCTCATCCGATTTTCCTGACTAACGAACTTATCCAAGCCATTTACAAAAGAAAGGTACATGCCAAATTTTATCAAAATCGGCCTATTATTTTTTGAGTTATCGGTGTGATACATACATATATATATATATATATATATATATATATATATATATATATATATATATATATATATATATATATATATATATATATAAACATATAAAAATTGAAACTGACTCCGGATATGGGTTCTAGGGGTCCTAGTTCGCGCTTATTTGCAAAATTTTTTTCAAAATTCAAAAGTCGGGATCTCCCCATTAGTGAATTTTTCACTAAAAATGGAGATAAGTACGTCATTTACCGATTTATGATGAGGAATGCTATATCAGCAGGTGAAGAATTTTCCACTCTTTTCAAAATCGTGAAAGTTCAATGAGGCGTCCATAAGGAAAAAAGTTGTCTGGCCGTAATTGACAATGACACTGCCAAATGAACCCCACTATTCGATTTTGAGCGTCTTTTTAGGGGGAAAACCGTTTTGTTGGAAGAAAATGGACGAAACATGACCAAAATATGAAAGATTTGACGTATAACTTCTGAAACATTCGGAGTTTTCCATATTTGAAAGCAGGACCTAAATGACCTGAATTTCCTGCATATGTTTGCTAATTTAAGCGCATCTCTATCTCTAATCAGGAAGATAGCTGTGGTGGATAATGAAAGAGTTGTAACGCTATATATATATATATATATATATATATATATATATATATATATATATATATATATATATATATATATATATATATATATATATATATATATATATATATATATATATATATATATGTAAAAATTGAAACGGACCCCGGATGTAAATTCGAAGGTCGGGATCTTCCCATTAGTGGTTTTTTTCTACGAAAATTCACTAAAAAACACTAAAAAAAAAAGAAAATAAACAAAAATTCAAAGAGCAAACATTCAGAAGGTACAGACAACTTACAAACAAAATTTAAAGAGCAAAATAAAATATCCATCAGGATATGACGTATCTCTTAAACAAAGGTTTATTTGATATTTTATTGGCTTTAGGCATATTATTAATAATTTATACGTTTTATTAATCATCTATAAGATTAGTTTTCTATATTTTTTTATCTAATTCACCCACAATGTTTGTGGTTGGCACTAGCGAAGGCGCCACGTATAAGATGCCACAAGGTATTTAATTATAGTTGTAGTTTGGCGTTATTTAAGTTCAAAAGTATCACTAGATACATATTAATTCAAGATTAGTTTTGAAACCGTATGTTTGTTGAGGCACTCATTCTGACGCCCATTTTAATTTGGTGTGATCGTCATAACCTATTTATTTGTTGACGTTCTTTGCGTTGGTGGATAAAAACTGTTATATGCCCTCAAAGAGTTTGTTTTAATTACATAACTGCTATTACATACCAAGAGGCAAAGGTGAAGTTGTGTCCGGCCTCAATTTTCTTAAAACTGCTGTTTCTTATTCGGTTTGTTAGTTTTCATTTGCATTTCAATTATTAAGGTAAGAATTTGTAACATAATTTGAAAATGCTTAAGTAAATCTCCAACAGATTCATTAATGAAACAATTATATATCCTAATAAAACTTTTGTTTGGTGTCGTTCTGAAAAGCTATGTTAACTGTTGTTAAACACTAATCTTCACTTGTGTTGTACCGGTCTCGTCAACCTCTGAACCTATGGCACGCGCTATAACCAAATTTTGGAAAACTATAATTTGAAATAACATTATCTCTAAACTTTTGCCCCATATTTTACTAAACGAAGCTTCGTAAAAGTGGTTTCATTCATAGAAGAAGGAACCTGACTGAAGATTAGAACCGGTGATGAGCACTCTACTACAATGCGAAAACGAACGCTTCAAATTTTCGTGTTTTTTTCGGATATCTTGGCAATAACTTTAGTTGCCCTTGATTTTTGAACGGATTTTAAACAAGAAAATCTGATAACATTTTCTACATTTAACCAACCTCCTAGGTACGAATGATCGTTTCTAAGAGAGCGATGGTCACTATCGAATTTGGGACAGACTGTGTATATAAACATGTTACATTAACACACTTGTCGCTCATTTTTACAAAATGTTTGAAAGTCTTTAAGTTATGATCTGATCAAAAACGAAAAAAAATAATTCTAAAGCAAATTCCCTAAAAAATAAAAAATATTTTTCAGCGAAACACCTGTCATTCAACTTTATCCTTCTCACACATAAACTAAAGTTATAAACTTTTAATGAAAGTTGCCAAATAAATAGGTGCTTTATATGAAAGTTTACATACCTACACAATTATAGACAATGCAGAATTTCACTTATTCAAGCTATGTGAGCGAAGACATCGCATCATAGTATATATGACCCAGTGCACCTTTGACTACTATTATTCATTTGGTAGTAACGATTCTGTCAGGAAGTATATCAACAATGATTTGACTAATTAGCGAAAGTCTTCCACAGAATAAATGAAAAAGAGCGGAATTCTACATTACAAGTCTAGGTTTAAATTGCTATGTACATAATTATATAAATTACCTTCCATAACACGAGCAAACAATTACCTTTCATTACTACTGACAGTAAATGACTTGAAATCTATACGTATATCAAATTTCTTTAGTTGATGCAACAAAATCAATTACTGACTATCCTTGAATCAACCAAATATAAAGCAGGATGATGGTATTATGTGATATAATGATAAAAAATACGATACCACGTAATCACGACAACAATACTATGGTAACTATATAGAATATACAGTGTGTAATACGTAAAACTATGCAAGGAACCATGTGCCATACTAAATAAACAAAGGAAGTTAAAATTGGTTACATAATAAAAAAACATTGTGTAGGAAACACATGGTTTTTCACTAAAACGAAGAACGTATGCATTGCATAAACACACACAAAGTAAAGGGAGCTCTATATATTTTAGTTAGAAAGGTTTAACAAAACGTCCATTAGCTATAATAGAAATTATCACATACAGAACGTGTAGAGTGTATACACACCACGTCAAATGTGCTATTATCTGGTGGTTTATTTGCTGGAAGTTCACTGCCACTCCGTGGCTATTAAGATCTGTGAGCGAGGTTTCCCATTCATCTGGCCATGTCTTTTGATGTAGCATCCACCCATCACCTACACACAGCAATATAAACAGAACTGCACCCACAAGCATAACAGCTTTTATTCTCTTTTCATTAATTTATTTTTAATGCATCGGTAGAACTTTCTTTTCCATGTGTATAAGCTGATAGGTACAAGTATTCTCCATGGTCCACATACTCATAATCATTTATTAGTGGTCAAAATTATACATTATACCTTACAAAAAAGCTGTGCTTGTGCTTGTACATATCTCCAGTAACTAATTATATAACGGTTTAGGCTCCCAAATTCTTAGTATATTTTCGTATTTCAGACATACAATGGATGACAATTAAATAATATAATTTTTTATTATTACAGAACACTATATCAATTAATGTATTAATGCATAATCTCATTAATGTATTCAAAATAGTCACCCTTGGTGAAATACACTTGTTCCACTGCGATTCCTACTACAAAAAATACCACAGCTTGTCGTGTATAAAAAGAGACATGAGAATGAACGCTGATTAGATGTCAATTCTATATTTCTCGTCTCACAGGAAATACTGACACCACACACACACACATGCGCGCGCACACACACACACACACCATCACACGCGCGGCGCACTCACTCACTCACACCCAACCCCATGAGTGAGTATCACACCGATAACTAAAAAAATACTGGGTCGATTTTGATCACAACTGGTGAGTACCTCATTTTGCAAATCCCTTGGGCGACTTGGCCAGGCAAATCGGACCAGTTTTTTACGGGAAAAGTTTGGATTTTCTTTTGGAAAATCTTTGTATCTCCCGAAATAACAAAGCTATGGCAACCAAACTTGGGACGGAGGTACGCATATTTAAAGAGGCCAAAGTGGCTTTATAATATAACAGCGTACTGGTGCCGACTGTTCCATATGGGTTTATACCGAACGTAATGGTGAAAAGTATATTGAAAGTATGAGAGCCGCGTGCTTAGATGGTTTGGATACATAGCACGAATGGATAGTATTAGAATGACAAGTAGAATTTATAGAGCATGTGTGTGTGTATTTCAGTTTACTGGCTGTGGCTTTAATCAGCCATTAGCACATTATGACCCTCATCTGCTACCCTTTCCTAAAGTCGTTAGATCACCTTTACACTTTTCTTTTTGTATATGAATATACATACTTAAATTTATTCTATGCTACTTCTAAATACAAGTATTCATCCTTGATTATATAGTTTTTTTTTCATTAATAAATACGCTACTGGGGCTCTTCAGAGCTTTCAACATCACAGACTGAGCCATTATAGGTTTCAAACAGTAGGAAAGACAATAGGAACTTATTAACTATCTAGAGGTAATATTCACTACTAACTAATTACAATTCCACCTTAATGGCTTTATTTAAAATAACTATGTCTATTATTATTTGTATTAAATTTAAGAACAGAATTAAAAGTTGCTATGTACTGGGACAAAGAAAATACTACTTCCAAATTTCGGAAAGGTGCCACTAGATTTGTACTCTATACTTTGATTTTCATATTTTTGATATGTTTGTTTAAAGCTTTAAATATCTTTATATCTTTTGTGGCTAATAGTTGAGCTAGGTTAAAGGGTTTATCAACAGAACGTTTTTGGATGATTAACGTAAATTGTTCTATTTCGTCCTTTCTTATTATACATGATAACATGAGATGCTCGATATTCCCATATTCCATAAACTTACAATATGGACTGTCTTTTAATCTAATTTTAAACAAATAGGCTGGACATAATGCATGAGTAGTTCTTAAACGACATATATTTTTTATTTCCTCTTTTGAGAAGTTTCTATAATAAACCTACGGTTTTGAGGGAAGATCCGGCTGAATAATCTTATACATTTCCCCACTTTTATCAGATGTATATTTTATTTGCCACAGTTGTTTCTGTCTTTTTGTAATCATACTAAAGTAATCTGAATATGGAGTTTTGTATTCTGCCTTCTCTCCCCTATTCACCGCCATCTTCGCAATTTCATCGACAGTCTCATTGTGTTGTATACCACAATGACCCTTTAACCAAGCTATAGTTACAAGTTGGACACTATTTTTCATAGCATGTATTTTATTAACAATTAACTGAATTACATAATTCCCAATGGGGTGCAAACAATAGAGCATGTAAATCGCAAGAGGCCTTGGAAGACCCAGAAGAGCTTGGTCGGATGTTGTGGGCGATATATTAAAAAAGAAAGTGACCAGAACTTTAAGTAATGAGACTGGCGTAACTGGTAGTAGTAGTAATTATAATATAATCTGATATTAAAATTAAATAAAAACTGAAAAAGTTCAAAAAGTATATTAACCTTTCACTTTCCGAACCCGTAAAAGTAGAAAAAGTTCAGGACGCAGCAAGTGCGTTATGGTAGCGAATCTTCATTATGTGCCTTATGGTACCGAATTTTCATTAAATGCTTAAAATTTTAATAACTCAATTTTCCATAAACCTAAAAAGTTGAATTTTGGTAGGTAGTAAGGTCATTTCCAAGGCAACATATCCACCAAATTTCATCAAAATAGCTTTGTAATTTTCGGAGATACATTTTTTTCTTCGGAAGAAAACTCAAAATTTTTCTGGAAAACCTTGCCCGATTTTCCTGGTTAACAAATTAATCCAAGCTATTAATAAAAGAAAGATCCTTGCAGAGTTTCATCAAAATCGGTTAATAACTTTTTGAGTTATCGTGTATGTGTGTGTGTTTGTTTATGTATATATATATATATATATATATATATATATATATATATATATATATATATATATATATATATATATATATATATATATATATATAATTTTTTGTGTTCTCGGTGTGATACATATAAAAAAACTGACCCGGGATATGGGTTCTAGGGGCCCTAGTTCGCGCTCATTTGAAAGAAATGTTTGCAAAGTCTCACCATCGATACCTCTCTATTAGTGAATTTTTTTATAATAAAAACTTACTAAAAAGATATAAGAAAAACACACTCATATTTGGATTTATACAAGTTGTCAGATATACTTAGGTTATTAAGTCTGTCAGTTCGTGCACAATAAGCCAAAAGTTGCAGTGCTATCGGGGCGGCAAGGCCGCAGACGAGCCCTAAGGGAGGAAAAAAAATCTGTCAGTTTGAACTTTTATCTGACGTGTTGTCAAAAAATGTTTCAATTATAATATAAAAAATGTATCCAACATAAATACAGGGAAGCTAAGCTGTGTTTTTTTGGTACAAAACTTAATTTGAGTGTTTTGATATTTTTCAGTCCCTGAAAATAAAATTACTCTTCTCTCTATTAGTGAATTTTTTTCTATTTCTATTTTCTTTACAAAATTCACTAATGAAGAGATCACGACTTTTGAATTTTGAAAAAATTTCTTCAAATGAGGGCGAACTAGGCCCCCTGGGACCCATAGCCGAGGTCAGGTCAGGTCACTTTCGTAAGTGGCTTGGATAAGTTCGTTAGCCAAGAAAATCGGCCCAGTTTCTCCCGGAAAATTTTGTGTTTTCTTTCGGAACATTTTTATATCTCCAGAAATACCAAATTTGGTACGCGGGTTCGCATCATCAAAACTAAACTATGTACCAAAATTTAAATATGTAGGTTGAAAGGAAATATTTGTATATATGCTTTTAAAGAAAAAAAATCTGGATTTTTCTCTTAAAACTTCAAAATCGCGATTTGAAACGTCAAAATTGGCAACATTTAAATAAAGACCCTGAGACGAATACGGTTTATCTAGAGAAAATTTAGCAAGAAGAGTGTTTTATAAATCCTTAAGTTTCAGCTTCAACCGGCATTTTCCTTCATTTTACTAAAATGTTTCCAGAAAATTCATTTCAGATAGATCCTTTTTCTGATGCTTTGGCAGTATAGTTTTAGTTATATAGTTTAATACACTATAAATTTTATCGAATTTTCGTAGAAACAATTCCTTCACGAGCAGACCGCGACCGCCCCCTAGAACCTATATCCGGGATTAGTTTCAGTCTTTATCTGTTAACATATATACAGGATGACGCCTTTATACGGTAAAGCTCAATATATCCGCTATTATACAAGATATAAGAAAAAAATGTATACGTTAATTATATGGTTTCTTAAGCATCTTATAAAATTATTTTGACAATCACAGGTTCGCCCATAAGTCGTAGGCGATACAATTTTTCTTTCGAACACCCCTTCTATTATTATTGCATTTTTACATTTTTAATCGAATTATAATGCATGTTTGTAGGGATAAAAATTTGATAGCGTTCATCGTTTTCTAGTTATTTCAATTGTTTCAACTTTTCACGTGTTTACCAATAGATAGCAGAGTCCCATGATAAGTGACGCGTTCAGAGAGGTTTTCGTTTATATTATTCGTCGAAAAAATCGAGATGTCGTATACAGGCCGCCTTCAAATAGTGACTGAATTTTAAAATGCCGTTACTCAATTTTTTCAAATGGACCAGTCTGCATTTTGTGTTTCAGAAGTGAATGGCAAATGCCCTTTGCTTCAAGTTTTGCATAGCACTTCCTACACCCACAGGCTTTAGTTTTAGATATATTTTCATTTAAAAATGCCTACCATGATTCAATCAGATTATGTGATTATTTAGCGAAAGAAAAATATTAAAATACTTAAATTAACTTTGGTAAAAAAAGGTACGAAATAATAATTAATTTCGTAGGATTATCTTGTTTACATTTCCATAATATAAAGGTAGATAGTTGATAAATTGTTTTCACAAAGATAAAATTAATCTTTAAAATAGCAGACTTAAGTTGTGTTTCTCACAGCTTGTGCCATAAAAATATGAGTATTTTTCCGCTAAAATTTTCCACCCACTTCCAGTGGTTCAGCTTTCCGTGAAAAGTAAAAAAAAAACTTACACTTCCTTTTATTCACTTATATCTACAGATTAGGTACCTATAAAATTTAAGTTTTATGTATTCTTTTGTCAAATTTTTGTAAAAAAAATTAGGTTTTTTTTGTTTTCGTAGAAATCAATTTTTGTAAGACTTTTGTGAAATTTTGCCAATAATAACAAATTTTTAATAAGTTGTACAAAAAAAGTTTTCGGATTTTCGTGAAAAAATTGTTTGTACATTTTCATGCAACATTTTTTTCTTTGGTAATTTCGTCGAAAAACATTTTGTGAATAATTTTATATTGGTAGGTAGATAAATAACGAAGAGGTCCATTGGCCAGGAAAATCGGAAATTTTTGTACAAACAAGAAAGTAATTTTGATGAAATATGGTACATTGTTTCTACTATATATGTTATACTGGTAAGCAACTTTGAGGCCTGCTTTCATTAAAAAAAATATTTGCTACTAAAAACATTTTATGCAAATTCACTACCATAACGCACTTGATGCGTCCAGACTTTTAAATTGAATTGATTGTGTTTTACTATAAAACACTTTTATCTTTTCTCCCGAAGAAGCGAAACATCTTTTAAATCCTATAACTCAATCCCTCTTAAATCTAGACACTTGGAAAATAACTAGCACTTGTTTCATAAGTTAAGGGAACATTTGGCTGAAATACGCTTCAGCGACGATAGCAAGGTGAAAGGTTAGGTCCAATCCTTTCTCAATGACATAGTGGCGAACTGGTATGACATTGGCATATAAAATCTGCCACAGCGCCTACAAAAATGCATTGACCGAAATGGCAATTATCTACAAAAAGTTTGGACGCAGCCAGTGCGTTATGGTAGCGAATTTTCATAGAAATAGACATTTTTTTTTAAATAAATGCTAAAACCTTTTTATTTTTGTAACATAGATATCTGAAATTTGGTGTATAGTTTATTTTTTATAACTTTAACCGACGTACGAAATTTGGTTACCATAGCTTTGTTGAGATAAACATTTTTTCCGAAAGAAAACCTTTAATTTTCCCGGAAAACCTGGTTCAATTTTCCTGGCTAACCAACTTATCCAAGCCACTTACAAAAGAAAGGTATCTGCCTTCATTAAAATCGGCCTATTATTTTTTGAGTTATCAGTGTGATACACACACACGCACGCACGCAACCGCACGTACTCACGCACACGCACGCACATAAACATATAAAAATTGAAACTGACCCCGGGTATGGGTTCTAAGGGTCCTAGTTCATGCTCATTTGAAGAAATTTTTTTAGGATCTCCCCATTAATTAATTGTCTCTACGAAAATTCACCAAAAATAGAGGAATGCCCAAGCTTTAAAATGATTTATCAATGCTTGCATATAAACTTTTCTTTCCATTTCTAAGAGAAAAAAAATAGGGACCTTACTTTTGGGATACTAATTAGATTGCAATAAGCACGGCCATTTCATTTGCTAATCAAATAATTATAAGAAAACAGCTGAAACAATTTTTTCATTGGACATGCGTACGAAATGTGCAGTATTAAATATAGAAAAAGAAAATATTGTAAAAAATAAGGTAATGAAAATCGCTCGGATATAATTTCATGTCGTGCTGCGAAACAGGCGAGATCAGTAGATTCGCAGTATCCCTCTTTGGGAAAAATATGTGTCTCTCCCTGCAGATTTTTAAAAATAAAGTAAGCAAAACGGTAAATTCCTTGATTTTCAAATAATACCAAAACTGTTAGATACATTGAATTTGAAAATTTATTAGCCCAAAATGTCGCATTATCTTGCTACTTTTTGACTAAAGTAATAAAAATGGAATTAGTGGGCCAATAAAATATCACACATCGTATAAGTTGAATACAGGTAATTAACAGTTACTGATAAAAACAGCTTCGTTGTCGAAATATGTATCTAGCGCATAATTATCTTATTATTTTTGTGGGTTTTGGGGTGATTTTTTTCTATTTCAACTTTCATCCACGGTGTTCAATCTGTATGAAATAGTTTACCAATTATCAAAAATGATGAAAATGCTATAAACAGTTCAAACGCCACCAAACTAGTTGGAATAATGTATATTCAATGGACGATAAAAAGTTTTATGTCTCCGCTAATGCGAAACTGATCACAATAGCCTTCAGAAACATAAACTTCTAATTAAGTAGGTAAATCAGTTCTTCGTCATAAAAAACAAAAACACCAGGAATATCTATGAAATTGTTTCATAGGTAATTAATTTGAGCTTTTAACGGAGAGACATGTATATAATCAAATAGCTTGCAATTTGATAGTTAGGGCCTTGAACTTTTACAGTACACGTACCCTTTTAAATATTACTTGCTACAAAACTTTCACAAACCAGAAACATATAATGAATGCTTGTGGTTTCGTAGAACAACTTGCAAAAATGGTTTCCTATTGTCACATATAAGCCAGAAGTATCAATTATTCTTCTTTCATCATAATGTATTAACAGAGGAATGCAAAGCAAATCAGCAATAACTGCTTGCCTATTTATAGTGCCTGTTTTATTATCATAAACACAACCGCTGAAACTTTTCATCCAGTTTATGTTTCTTAAAATCTACAATGTAAGTATGAAAGCAAAACGTGTTGCAGGGGAGCAATTAAAGTATTTACTACGTTTATAAGCATCGTTAGTAAAGACTAGTCTAATTAATAATAAAAAAATCGGGACGCAGCGAGTGCATTATGGTTGCGATTTTTTATTAAATGCTTTAAATAACTCAATTTGCTATCAACCTAGCAAGTTGAGTTTTGGTGTATAGTAAGGCCTTTACCGGGGAAACATACCTACTAAATTTCATCAAAATAGCTTAGTTACTTTATGTGTATATTTGTAAATGTGTTCATGTGTACATGTGTACATGTGTACATGTGTATATGTGTATATGTATATATGTAATTAATATATACAGTATGTCCAAGTGTCCAAGAGAAGGAGGCTCACTATGGATATCTCCAAAACGGTACCAGATACAGACTTGGTTAAATGGGAGAAAAGATGCACACCCAAAAGCGCAACAAAATGGCGGTTAGACATCTACGAAAATATTTTTTGTTTCTGATATGATCATACTCTGAAAGCCCTTTTTATTCCAAATTCAGCGATGTGTCACACTTTGTGGTTTAGTATCATTTTAGTCTTTCTTTCGACCTTAGTCAAGAAAATACGTATTATGGACCTGTACATAGCTTTTAAACTTAATTACTAAACAACTAGTTATATCAATTAACACTTTATGTCATGTAGGCGTTTAATATTAATTCAATGGATGAATTGAGAAATTAATTTAATGGAATAAACACAGAACAAATAAAATTACATTACCAGATGCGTTATGGTAGCGAATTTTCATTAACCGCTTCAAGTTTGAATAACTCAATTTTCCAGAAACTTAGAAAGTTTAGTTTTTGTATGTAGTAATGTCTTTCCCAAGGCAGCATATCCACCAGATTTCATTAAAATAGCTTAAAATAAATTAGCGAAGATAATTTTTTTCCAAAGAAAACTCAAAATTTTCCCGGAAAACCCAGTCGATTTTCCTGGCTAACGAAATCATCCAAGCTATTAATAAGAAAAAGGTACTTGCAGAGTTCCATCCAAATCGGTTAGTTACTCTTTGAGTTATCGGTCGGACACATACACATACATACATACATACATACATACATACATATATATATATATATATATATATATATATATATATATATATATATATATATATATATATATATATATATATATATATATATATATATATATATAGAGATAGATAGATAGATATCTTTTGGAATGTTGCATTACACTGTAATCACTTTTAAATATACACTTTAATTGTTTGCTGTACTTTTTGTGATTTTTTATTGGTTTACGTGGACTGCAGTTTCGAACCGTCCCGGTTCATCATCAGCTGTAGCGTGCTGATGATGAACGGTTCGAAACTGCAGTCCACGTAAACCAATTTTGTTGGGCTTTTGAGTGCGCAATTTTTCTCCCATTTAACCAACTCTGTATCTGATGCCGTTTTGGACATCTCCATAATAGCGCTTCTTATTTTGGACACACTGTATAAACATAATAATTCAAACGAACCTTGGTTCGGCTCATTTGAAAAAATGTTTGCAAAGTCTCACCATCGATACCACACTATTGGCGATTTAAAAAAAATAAAAATTCGCTAAAAGTATCAAGAAAATACAATGGTAATCGCTTAATTCCTTACAATTAATTATTAACGACTAGCAAAATATTAGTATTAAAGATAAAAACAAAATGACACAATAATGCTCAATTGTAAAATACCCATACAATTTAAGAATCCGGAGTTAAATATAAAAAATCTAATTTATATATATATATATATATATATATATATATATATATATATATATATATATATATTATAGTATATCAAAATATGTAATTTTTTATGGACGTATATTTTATTATCTTCAAGCCGCTAATTTACAAATTTTGGTTATATAGAATACATCTATACTGGACTACATGAATCATTTCAATCTATAGTGTAAATTTTACTCACTCATATCCTAAAATTGTAAAGTAAATATGACCGACAGCTTACCTGGAACAAATAGAAAATTACATTAATGGTAAATAAACTAATTTTTAATAATTAATTTTTGTAATAATCCTAATTAAAGGCGTTGAGATGGAACGGGCCTGTTTATGAGTTTAGTGGCTTGAATCAAAGTATGGAGTCAGAAATCCTCGATATAAACCACCGTCGTAAAAGATAGGGAGGCAATAAAGGTTTTATCGGAAAGCTTGGCGAGAAGCAAGAAGCAGTATAAACTGAGGGCAGTCCTAGGCCAGGTCTTTACCATGTCTCGAAGCTTCATCCCCTGACATCAGAAGAGGGCATTCTGGAGCACATGGATGGGCAATTCTCTGAGGCTCGGTGTGAAAGGATGGTCTCAAAATTTCCTGATCATTACCCATCTTTGGAAGTGAATTAATACTGACAGTGTAGCTAAAATCACTGCTCCTGACACGTGGTCTAAAGGCACTCGCGTAATTCGGTTTTTTTTTTTTCACAACCGACAGAGGAGTCCTGCCCCGGTGTAGAGACAAATGTAAGCAATAGAGTAAACCAACATACATTAATCAGGAATCATTTTGTGGTGTATCTAATCGTAGTCATGATAACGTCTTGATGAAGGTAGCTCACGTTAATTTAGAGGGCGATTTACTTAACTTTCCCACCCCACTTTTTCCGTGATTTTTGAAGTCAGAAAGGCGTTTCAAAAAAAGGACATGAAGGGGATTTTGTAAATTTTCTTATGACAATATCTGTAAATATACAGGTGTCATATCTGTAAATATACATGTCATATATTTACATCATTCGTTTGAAAGATACAGGATGATAAAAGTATTGAAATATGTTTAATTTATTCAGACAGGTAGGTACTCTATTGGCATATATATAATACGCAATGTCGAGTTTGTCATAGGAAAAACTTATGAAGCATATTCCACCAGTTGCTTACATTTTAAATTACGTTTTATTACAAGATAGCTGGAACTTTACTGGATGTTCGCTTTGAAAAATTATTTCGGTTGGACCACACTTTTATGAAAAATATTTAGAACTACCATATTTTATAAAAAAGCCTGGATGCAGCAACTGCGTTATGGTAGTGAATTTTCATAGAAATGATCTGGGACAAAATATTTTATTATAACTTTTTTTTCTTGCAAGATAAAAATCTAAATTTTGGTGTATAGTTTACATTTTATATTGTAAACCTACTTACCAAATTTGGTTATCATAGCTTTTTTACTTTTTGAGATAAAAAATTTTTTTCGAATTAAAACTCCAAATTTTCCCGGAAAACCTCGTCCGACTAAGGAACTTATCCAAGCCATTTACAAAAGGAAGGTACATGCCAAATTTTATCGAAATCGGCCCATTATTTTTTGAGTTATTGGTGTGATACATACATATACATATATATATATATATATATATATATATATATATATATATATATATATATATATATATATATATATATATATAAACATATAAAAACTGAAACTGACCCCGGATATGGATTCTAGGGGTCCTAGTTCGCGCTCATTTGCAAAAATTTTTTCAAAATTAAAAAGTCGGGATCTCCCCATTAGTGAATTTTTTCTACGAAAATTCAATAATACCAAACTATATTTTCTTTTAAGTTTGCCCGTGGAGTTTCGTTCTGGTATTTAACACTATAACACTAAGTATTTTCTGAGATATTTGTATTTGAATGTATAAATTAAGCACTATCTAACAATGAGTATACACTAATTTTATTATTAGCTACTTACAGATTAATGAACAATAGCAGCATATAATCTATTGTAAAAACAATGTGCCATGTTTCATCAAAATAACTTTAATGTTTGAAAATGTACAAAAATTTCCGAAAGTAAACTTAAAGTGTTCCCGAAAAAACTCGTTTCTTGGTCAACCTTATAGGTTAATAGCAAATTGGGCTATTCAAATATTAAGCATTTGATCAAAATTCGCTACCACAACGCACTTACTGCGCCCAGAATTTTTTTTCTTACAAACATGCATTATTATTTCGATGGAAAATGCAAAAATGCAATAACATAAGGCGTGTTTGATTAAAAAAAAAAAAGAAAATTTGTATCACCAACGACTTATGGGCCAGCCTGTGATTGTAGAAATAATTTTTTTAAGATGTAGCTTAAGACACCCTACATTTAATATATACAATTATTTTTTTCATATCTTGTATAATAACAGATATATTGAGCTTTATTGATTTTTTTTTACGAAAATTCTACAAAAATTATATACCATTAAACGATAAACTCTATAGCTAAGACTACTGCCAAGCGTCAGAGAAAGGGTCTATTTGAAATGAATTTTCTGGAAACATTTTATTAAAATGAAGGACAATGACGGTTGAAACTAACACTTCAGGGTTTGTAAAACATTTTTCTTGAGACATTTTATTTCCATAGCCCATATTGGATTCAAGTTCTTTTCCTAACTGTTGCCAACTTTGACGTTTTGTGAAAAACCCCAATTTATTTTTCTTTAAATGCCTATAACTGTTTTGTCTTTTGCGCTAGAGAGCTAAATTTTGGTATGTAGCTTACCTATAAGGATGTAAACCCGCGTACCATATTTAGTTGCCCTTACTGTGTTAATTCCGGAGATATAATTTTTTTTCGAAAGAAAACACAAAATTTTCTGGGACAACCTGGACCGATTTTCCTGGCTAACGAACTTATCCAAGCCATTTGCAAAAGGAATTTATTCACCAAATTTAATCAAAATGGGCCCATTATTTTTTGAGTTATCGGTGTCACACACACACACACACACACACACACACACACACACACACACACACACGCGCGCGCGCGCGCGCACGCACGCACGCACGCACGCACGCACGCACGCACGCACATATATATATATATATATATATATATATATATATATATATATATATATATATATATATATATATATATATATATATATATATATATATATATATATATATATATATATAAATTTAAACCCGGATATGTATTCTGGGGGGTTTAATTAGCGCTCATTTGAAGAAAGAATTTAATTTTTTTCAAAATTCAAAAGTCGGGATCTCCTTATTAGTGAATTTTTTTTTAAAGAAAATTCACTAAAATGAACACGAGCTCCTGAAATTTGGATAATGTTTTCCTTGGTTTATTTTTATTTGGATTAATACGTTTTTCCCATTTCAGAATATTTGTCTATATTTAATTTATTTCTTTCTTTTTACAGATACAGTAGAGTTTGGACAGTGGTCACACATGTGTAGATGTTCAGTGCACTCATTGCTTTCACCACTCTAAATTGTGAATATCTGTTACCTTAGCATGAGCTTATCGTTTCTATTTTAGGATCCTCAAATAAACTTTTTGTAACAAAGAAAAAACACCGACGCCACGGAGCAGCTTCATCAATATAAAAATTTTGCCAATCCCCGTATGTTATAAACAGGAGAGGGATCTTTTACGTGCCCTACATTGCCAAGTACACCTGACGACGGCCTAATGCTCCATTCGAAGATCTAAACGTGCAGTCATCCAACTTACGCAGACACAATGTCACGGCCCAAGTAATAATTTTTTACTGTGCACTGAATTATTAATAACTTTCTTAAAAGTGATCGATGGGCTCCGGTAGGGTGCGAACAAGGAGCCTCTGCACAACGAGTTGATGGTCCAACTGCTGCGCCGACTGAGACCGTTTCAAATAAACTGTTTATGCCACTGCTTTATACCAACTGGTCTAACTGTTCCGAATTAAGCCATAAAGTCCACACTGAAGTCTATAGACAAGTAAAGTTTGCTGTTTGGAATGGTGAATGATCTCCGGGCTGTTTTATCGTGAACTCACTTAATGGGTTGGTAGATGTTAGCTGACTAAACATCTAGCAACCCACTAAGTGAGTTCGTGCACGGCAAAAAAGCAAGTAATAATTTAACACTCCAAGCAACACCAACCCTGAAGGTTTAAAATCATAGAAGTCTGCTATCTTTACGTTAACTTCCTATTTTATTCAGAGGTTCCTAAATAGTTGGTAAACTGTCCAATGATATATATATATATATATATATATATATATATATATATATATATATATATATATATATATATATATATATATATATATATATATATATACATCTTGACTTTTATTTATTGATACCAGTAACTTGATTTTTGTTCCTGTTACATTTCTTGTTGTTCTTGGCTGTGAAATGTCACAGAAATCTGTCTACTTCCAGCAATTCATATCCTATAGACAGTGACCATAATGTGGTTCTATCAAATTATAAAAACGCATTTACAAAGGATATAGGACATATAAGAAAGAAGAAATCAAAAATTGAATGTTTTCAGTTTAAAGAAGAAAAAAAACAATAAAGTAAATCTCAACGAAGGAATATTTGCGTAGAAAAACACAAAAGGCCGTTCAGAAGCCACTGCGCAAAAAGTACTGGACAAGCATAAAAGTAGTCATAAAGGACAACGATTCCGGAAGACGTTGCTAAAAAAGTCTGTCTAGAAGAGTTATCACGGAAAGGAAATCAATTGAAAAGAAGAATATATGGAAGATGTAGGAAAGATGATCCCAAATTATCTAGCTTCGCTTATTTTAAAAGAATAATTTGAGGAAGCTCTTAAAAACTTATACAAGAAAAAACTCCTGGTATAGACGAATTACCAGCGGAAGTTTGAAAACATTCTGGGGAAAAAATGAAAGAAGGCCTTTTTAACTGATTGCTACTGATGTTATAAATCGGCAGAACTGTGAGTTTGAGTAAAAGTATCCAAAAACGGTGAACGCGCGAAAACCGCAACTAGCACAAGAGAATTGGTAAGTCAAGTCGCGAAGACTCTACTAGTCATAAGAAAAAAGAACTGGAAGCAAAATAGAGAGTCGCTTGGATGATCATCGGTTAGAATTTAGACCCGGATGAGGAAGTAGAACAGTAATATCAGCACTTAAATCAATCGGAAGAGGGGCTTGAGAAAATTAGAAATACGCTTATTGCTTTTGTAGACCTGGAAAAAGCATCCGATAATGTGGATTGGAAAATATGTCATAAAATGAGGAGAGTTGAATTTGGATCCCAGCGAAGGTGCATTATTCTCAATCTATACAAAAATCAAACTAACATATAATACATACACTGATGTGAAACTGAAGCTAAAATAAGAAAAGGTGTACGGCACGGTTGAACATTGTGGCCATAGAGTATAAAGTAAATATGTTGAAGGACAAGGCAGCAGGAATCAAAATAAATGGAAATCGGTTCCATTGCACGAGGTGCACAGATGACACAGCGCTAATAGAAGAAACAGAAAAATAAAAGATCAAATTAAGGATGACAAAAACAAAAGTAATCGAGATAGTAAGGATCAGATTTCGAAAATGAATATAAAAGTAAACAGCCAACAACTTGAACAAGTAGAATTGGTCACGTGCCTTTGAAGTATTATTACGGGTGATGGCAAATGTCGCAACTGAGTAAAAAAGCTGTTTTTTTTTTTTGATACGGGAGTGGGGAATCTCTAACAGATACGCTCAATCATACAACGTAGTGTGGGTATCGCACCCACTAAACCCCCCTCCTTGGAATACCGGACCTTAGCCCATACTTCCGTCGGAATGACTGCACACATGCCGTTTGGATTTTGAAGAAGCAGGGTCGCTGCACAGAAATAATTTAATAGACAGAGCACTTTTCTCACCAATAAACATTTTAATTTGGACCTAGGAAAGAGGTTGATCAAGTCATACGTATAGACTGCTGTAGCATATGAGGTGAAAAGCTGGACTTTAACTGAGCAATACATAAAGAGAATATAAGCTTTTCAAATGTTAGCATTGTTAAGTTTGCCTGATCAAAGTATTACAAAATTCAACACGCCTCTTAAATTTCTCATCTATAAGTTCTTGTTCCAGCTGTACTTTGTATGGGTGAAATTTTCCCTTTTTTTTTTAGCAAATTTACCACAGATTTTTGTGAAATATTGTGTAATGTAGAAACTTCATTTGTAGACAAATAAGGGTTCTCATGAATGGACAACAATACATCTAACGCCTTATTACCAGCTACAGCCTTTTTTGGTCTTTCTATTCTTGGTTTATCTTTGACCCAACAAGTTTCGTTAATTTTTTTAAATAATTTGGAAACATACCCTTCATTAATTTGTGGCCGATTAGTTTATACTTGATAAAAAAGCATACACACTTTATAACTACGTTTCCTGTCACCGGAGCTTACCATCAATAAATATTTCAAATCTTAGCTATGCGCTCAATGATTCCATTATTATAATTATTATTAAATTGTAAAAGTTCTCAATTTTCTGATGTGAAGCCCTCTAAGGTATTACAAACTGCAGGTAACTGACAACAAACAATGCTGCACTGCGAAGAGGTGGAGAACACATCCAAGAGTGCTCGACTACACAAGATCCTGTCCAAGTGCACATAGGGCAACATAGGCTCTCTCAAAACATCCACGGGAGGTTTCATAGGCTCGGGGGCGGAAACCATGGGAACTCTACTAGATACGCACTTTCTCGGATGCAACATAATAAACCAGTCACCTCCGGACTCGGAACACTCAAGAGATAGAAGCGTCTTACAGGAGGGCATCTAGAATAGACTGGCAGTCGCCAAAGAGGTGATTACTTGGAGCACAGTCAGATGGGCCATAAACAGCTTCAAGCCATTCAAATCCCCTGGTTTCGAAGGGATAATGCGTATCATGCTCCAGCAGATTATCTACATACTAACCCTGACGCTTACCCTCATCATAAGGGCCAGCCTGGCTCTGAGGTATCTTCCGATGGCATGAACACTGGCCAGGGTGGTATTCAATCGTAAGCCTCGTCGACCAACCGACCTGGAAAAGTCCCTGAGGCCAATAAGTCTGTCCTTTCTGCTCAAAATAATTGAAAAACTGCTCGACCGGCACATTAGGGGCGGTGTACTGAAAGCACATCCACAACACTGCGGACAATGTGCATGCAGAGTAGCGGTCTCAACAGAAACTGCCTGCACCAACTGGTGCTAAAACTGTAGAACACGCAGGTGGCATTGGGGGCCTTCCTAGGCATAGAAGGCGTCTTCAGCAACACCTCATTCGGATCGGTACTGGCAACTGTCAGAGTGCGTGGAACAGACGAAACCTGTTGCAGGTGGATCGGCTCCATGCTCAGGGACAGATCGGTGTTCCCCTCAGTCGCGGTGGGACTCTGCTGTCGAGTGTCACAGCGGGGTGTCCGCAGCATAGCGTTCTATCTCCCCTGCTCTGGTGCCTAGACTTGGATGTTCTGCTGCAAAGGGTCTCGGTAGTGGGCTACGAAGTGCGGCGCTACGCAGACGACATCGTCATCATATTCAGAGGAAAGGTTACACATTTAGTCTGGGAGCGTATGCAGACAGCTCCAAGGTGGAAAGCCGGTCGGTCAGCCAACGACTCGGAGTTAGCCCCGAGAAAGCCACCGTCATACGATTTAAGAGGGGGAGGAAGTGGGAGGCACATAGCACTCTGACTGAATACTGCGCAAGACAGCCATGACCCTAGCGGTCACCAGGTGGCTATACTGAAAAACGTGCAGATTGCGACCTAGTATGACCCACTGGCTATACACAAGGGTGGTCAGACCAGAATTAGCATACGCAGCACTAGCATGGTGGTCCACGGTGATGCAATTCAATACCAAATAAAAACTGGACGAGATTCAAAGAATGGCTTGTCTAGGGACCACATGGGCCATGGCCTCAACCCCAACAGCCGCCATGCAGGTGTTGCTGGATGTGCCCCCTCCCCTACATTTAGCCAGAATGGGGGAGTCCAGGTTGGGACTATACAGGCTAGTGTGCAATGATAGACTGAAGGCCAACGCAGGCTGGAAGAGCCACTGCAAGATTCGGGAGATTGTGAAAGAGTCCATGCGACGCAGGGGGGGGGGGGGGCTGGTGTGCTTGGTTGTGGTGGGGGGCTTCCCTACTCCGGGGCGCGCTCGTCAGATTCACGGGGGTGTATCTGACGGAAAGCGTGGGACGGGGCCGGTGTCTACTCTGAAGGACCGAGAGTAAGTCACATAATCTTGCACTGCGTACGAGAGAACAATAGGAGGGGCTACACCAACATGTGGCTCTTCATAGCTACAGACAGCCAGGCAGCCCTTTAGGCTAAACTCTAGACTGGTTGGTGAATGTCGAGACGAGATGAGCGACCTGGCCGGACAGAATGAGGTTACCCTGATCTGGGTGCCGGGTCACCCGGAAGTCAAAGGCACTGAAGAGGCTGACCAAACTCGCGAAGAGAGGATCAGCATTACCATTTATGCGACCAGAACCAGTCCTAGGCGTGACGAAGAACACTGCTAGGGGATCCATTAGATCCTGGGTCAAAGACCAATACAAGGGATACTGGGCAGATTGTCCACGGCAAGACATTAATTGGGAACCCAGTTCAAAGAGATATGTAGAGCTGATAAATGTCAGGAGAACACAGCTTAGAAACATAACAGGACTCCTGACGCATGGCTGTCAAGAAACACCAGCATAAAATGGGGCGGTTCGAGGGGGACCTGGTATGCACTCTGCGGCGAGGGGAAAGAATCAGCCCACCACATCCTGTGAGAGTGTAATGATCTGGACCGTATAAGACAACTGATCTACGGAAGATCGGAGGCAAAGCAATTTAAAACTTGGCCCTACCAGCTGCTGAGTAGATTAGTTTAAGACATAGTGATCCTGGAATGGGTAGAGTAAAAAAATTATAGGGCGTGCACAATAAGCCAAAGGTTGCAGTGCTACCGGGGCGGTTATCGTGGGCGGGCCCTACGGAGGAAAAAACGAAGTTGTTTACGCCAGAGAAAGTTGAATATCGCCAGTTTGTGGATAAAAACGTTTTTTTTTTTACATTTTTGTTGAATAATGAATATCTCAGGAAACACAAGTGCCTTTTCATGCTTCTTACTAACCTGTATATACAATTTAAGTTTGCTTCTACACTACTTCTGTGGAATATCTTCTAATTTATAATACTTTGTTTCCCGATATGCAACATCGAATTTAAATACAATGAAAGCAAATTACGCGACAGTAACAAATTAAATCTGACTAAAATTAAATTTCAAGACCTGTTTATTACTAATCAATCACATAAATAATTATTCAAACATCAACGGAACAAAATACATCAACGTAGCTTTTAGCGTTCGACAGGTCGTTCGAAGACTGTTAGACATTTTTTTAGAATCATGATTTATAATACTGTTTCATTAGGTGATGAGTTGCTTAAAATTGCCATTTGAAATTTCTCAATACCACGACAGTGATGTGCCATTACTCAGATTTTTATAATTAATGTCGTGGTTATTATTCATACAAACAGATGAGCCTCACTCAAGAACGTTGATTAACTGAACTAGACGTAATAAAGGACGCCCACATGGCTTAATTTACCTAAATAGAACATCCTAAATATGCCGGTGCAATACTCCCCATCCATAAACTGGTTTTTACTTTATAAGCATGCATAAAGTTGATGATTATTTTATATATAACTTCCGGTATCTCTAAAAAAAGATACATATAGATAAAAAATCACTATCGTAATATGTTATCTAGTCTTTTGCAAGGAACTAAAATAAACCTAGGTGATAATAGGTAAAATAATTTTAGCCCATCCTTCAAACATTATCTTTAAAAGTGAAAACTTCAAAGACAATAAGTCCAATAAAAATAAAATTTTTAATCAAATGAAAGTATTAAGGTTGTGATTTTGGACACAAACCATTATGAAGATAAGAGTTAATAACGCAATACAGACAGGGCCGTATAAAAATATAATTAAAACCACCTACCAAAAATGATTTCTGATGTTAAAAATAATTTAAAGAGTTGTCACAACCTTATAACAAAAGACTTAGGAAGAAGGTTACCAGCTGCAAATTCAAAAGTCCCCAAAAGGTATTGTCTCAAAAAACCATAAACCGGGAAAATTGGTGAGGCTACAGATTCCCCGACACATAATTTAGTAAAGTGGTTGACAAATGAGTTTAATTGTTTCGGCTATAATTTAGTGAAGTGGTTGACAAATGAGCTTAACGCAAGCATTCTACCACTTAACCATGGCTAGCTAATAAAGTCGGCAACTTGCTGCCCCGGAAAATTTTCTTATTATACCCTAAAATTAAACGTAAGTAAACACTTAATTACATACTTAATTGAATTCTGACCAGTTCGACGGCCATTGAAACACATTCGTTTGTTTCGATCTTAGATGACGTCTTATTTTTAACTTTAAAGATAAAAACCAAACTTTAAAATCATTTTCATAGAGACGTGAGCCGATTTCTTTTATTCTTTCGTATCTTCTCATATTCATATAATATGACACTTACTTATGAATAAAATACGTAATGACACGGCATTTGCAAAAATTAAATTTTCAGTGAGTCATATCTTAGCAGTAGTAGCAATAGTGGGGAGGCTAGCGCCAGGCAAGTAGACCGCATCGGGCCCTTTTTGCCAACCCCGGCATCCAGCAACCATGCCCTACTCCTCGGTTTTGCCATCAAACCACCTCGACCCCGAAATAAAAGTAACGACGGTCTTCCATTGCACAGAACTTACTTGGCCCCTCTGTAGAGACCTCGATCCAAACAATTCTGTTCGAAGACTCCCAAAAGCCTCGAATTCACATAGGTAGTGGTAGACATTTCTTCAGTTAGCCGCATTCCTGACAAATGGGATTCCTCTCGACACCGACCAATGTGAGGCGTCTTCTGAGAGTGCAGTGGCCTACTAGCACCCCACTGGTGCGGCACAGCGCAGACCGACTCCTATCAAGAAGCCAGACAGTCTTGCTTCTATCTGGCCTATTCACGAAGTCCCTCGTTTGTCTAGAGCCACTGACCGACCTCCAGTGCTTCTCCATGTCTCCATAGTCCATCTATCTAGGGCGTCGGAGACCACCTTCCTGCTTATGCCTATAGCAGACTCCGGGCCACAGAATGGCCGCCGGGAACCGAGCCTCGCGAGGTCATTCGCCACCTCTTTACCCGCCACAGCGTCCCGGAACCCACATAAGTTGTACCTTCTTTGTCCTGGACAACGCAAGAGCGCCAGTGCACTCCTGAACTAGCATCTAATTCTGGACACGCAGACCGCCCGACAGGCCGCCTCACTATCCTGGCAATTGTATACATATTTCTCGGGGCTCTTCCTCGCACCCTATCGAATAGCTACAGGCAGGATAGCGTATATCTTACTTTCGAATACCGTGGTATAGGCGCCCAGATGATAACCCTCGCGCACCGCTAGGCCATCGATGCATATTCCCGCCCAGGAGGAGTGCTGCTGCTCCAGCCGTGATCCGTAAGTAAATCTGACCATGCAAGCAGGCTGGAAAGCAACCTCATTATCCCTTCATTTATCCTTGCTATGGATTCTGAGGG
Source organism: Tillus elongatus (assembly GCA_964006375.1). NCBI lineage: Eukaryota > Metazoa > Arthropoda > Insecta > Coleoptera > Cleridae > Tillus > Tillus elongatus. Next base: position 86,492,502 of record OZ023269.1, on the reverse strand, counting down.
TATATGTCCTGGTCAGCGTAATATAATCCTCTGCATTTCGTACCTTGATGGTGGAAATTGGCAAATTGGCATTTCCTTTTCCACCTCCTTTGCAACTTTTGCACGTCCTGAGATTGCTCTCTCGCCACAACAGTTTCCAGCGTCCCGTTTTCTGCGATACGACGCCATAGCATCCCTTCTGATACAGATGGCAAGCGGTGGCAACATCAGCAAGACTTCTAGCGCGGCTGAGGGTGTCGTCTTCATAGCGCCGGTGAAACCCAGACTTGCCAGCCTTTGAAGTTTGACCAACTTCCGGATAGTAGTTTGGTTCACACCGCACCACCAGACCACTGTCCTACTGCGGTGTAAATTGAATGAAGGATCCGAGGATAAAGTCCCCTGCTCCTCCCTATTACACGGCACACTGCCAGAGAGTCGCTACTCCCTTCCTCACGACTCCGACCTTCATGATAATTTGGAGTCTAAGACCACCCCCAGATATTTGACCTCCCGCACTAAGGTTAAAGGTTTTCCAAACATCACCGGCGCCCTCAACTGCTCCAGATTTCTCTTCCTGGTGAATAATATCATCTCCGTCTTCGCTGCGTTTACAGAGTCACAGCTCACCACACCACTCTTCAATTATACTGAATGCATGCAGTGACAACATTGATTAATTTGCCGGTGACTAAGACAAGCTCGTCATCAGCATATGCCTGTGAACAGCTATCGGTCACCCCAACGTCCAGCCCACGGCCTCTCAAGGTCAGTGAAACTCTCCTGTCTTCCAGCATGCTCGCCATCCAACATATAACGGATCTAGATGATCCCCTGTCCTGTAAGGCGACACAGGCCGTATCCGTTCTTGCTCTATCAAAGCTCCCCCTCAAAATCAAAGAAACACAGCTTGTGAGCTCTCCCCATAGGTAGGGACTTTTCACCTTTCGCGTCACGGCATGGACCGCCGTTTCTGTCGATTTGCCCCGCTGGTACGCGTGTTGGTTTTTGTGGAAGGGATTATCCTTGAGGATATCTTCCACTGCAAACCTATCTATTGTCCTTTCTAATGTCTTCAGCAGAAAGGATGTAAGGTAAAATTAGCCTGTACGCCTTGGCCACCGTGTATCTTCCTTTCCCGGTTTAGGAATGAAGACACCCCTGATCCAGCGCCACGATTTTGGGACATAACCCCACGCCAAGCTGGCCCGAGTATCTTATTCTTGGATATTTATTCTACACGACGAGTGTTTTTGAACAAATTATGTGACAAAAAATTTCAAATCATTGTTTGGCAAAAACCCATATTTTCATTATAAAAGCGATAATTCTTTAAAAATTTCTTTATTGCCTTCCTTAAACCTCGCATCCGTGTATTAAGCTCCAAACGTAGTGTATTTTAAACACTTTATTAAATCCCCACTTAAAAACAATCACTTTAAAAAAAAATTATTCCATGTCATCTGTCATTCTAACGTCGAAATTGTTGACAAACGAGTTAAATGGTTTTTGGGATTTTAGTGGCCGAGATTTCTCGATCGGTAGTTCGGATAGTATGTTTTACGCGTGCTATTTGTATTGTTTGATTATCGGTGAAGTATGATTTTTGCATGTAGTATGCGTACATCTACGCATGGCAGTGGAGTACTCTGTCCTTGTCAGGCATTGGACTTTAACCACGAAAGTCGTTCCACTTTATGTCTCTCAGATTTTATTTTAAAAAATGTCTTCATGAAAATTCACTAAAAAAGCACTTTCTTCGAAAAAAACTACGTAAAAAAGTTACCGCAAAACTTTTTTTCATAACATGTAAAATCGGCAGACATGTAGGCACCAACCCTTAAAATGTATAAACTTGCTATGAATGAGAAATTTCACTTTTGCACTTGACTAAATGCGTTAAGAAGTCTACATATCTGTATTAATAATGACTAAAACGGAGACTAAAATCACATTTATTCACTGGAACCCTATACCCTCAACGTGGCGATTCTAGACTATTAAAAACATGCATTTGGTAAATTCTTCTATAAAGCGGTTCTATTTCATATGAGTTACGTTTTTTGGTTACTACGCAGAACTTAAAAAAATCTGTTAAAATAAAAAGAGAAAACTTTTTAGCTAATGTTATACAAATCGATAGAACCGTTCAGTGAGGTTCTAAAGAATAAAAGTATTATTATTCCAAAAAACTGTGAATGTTCGAAAATAGAGCCAGCACGGGACAAGTGTACAATCATGTGGCAAAGATTTAGGACATGGAAAAAACAACAAAGACAAAAACAAGGTACATCGAAACAAAAACGAAAAATCTAGACACAGCAAGTGCGTTTGAGCAAAATGCCCAAAACTCAATTTTCTATGAAGCTAAAAACAAATTTTGCTATATCTATAGATAGTGTAAGTCTTTTTAAAAAAAAACTTGTATTACAAATTTCATTAAAGTTACAAATTAGTCAAGCTAATCAAACCAGTTTTTTTGATAACAACATAACAAAAAGTCTGCTGACAATTATAATTTCAGGCTCAAAGGTGACAAAGTTATCCAGGCGTTTTAAATAAAAGCCTGGACGCAGTAAGTGCGTTATGGTAGTGAATTTTCATAGAAATGATCTGGCATCAAAAATTTTGAGAACTCTTTTTTCTTGTAACATAGAAATATAAATTTTGGTATATAGTTTCCTTTTAATATCGTAAACTTACGTACCACATTCGGTTGCCATAGCTTTTCTAATTTTTGAGATGATTTTTTTCCCGAAAGAAAACCCCAAATTTTCCCGAAAAACCTAGTCCGATTTTCCTGGCTAACAAATTTATCCAAGCCACTTACAAAACGAAGGTACATGCCAAATTTTAACCAAATCGGACCATTGTTTTTTGAGTTATCGGTGTGATATATATATATATATATATATATATATATATATATATATATATATATATATATATATATATATATATATATATATATATACACATTATATAAACATATAAAAATTATAACTGACCCCAAATATGGGTACTACGGGTTCTAGTTCGCGCTCATTTTAAGAAATTTTTTTTAAATTCGAAAGCCGGGATCTCGCCATTAGTGAATTTTTTCTAAGCAAATTAACTAAAAATGAGATCTTGTTCAAAACGTATGAAATCTGTACACTATTGCTCCTCCAAATGCCAAAATAAAACAAACAACAAACCTACATGCATCAGGCCGGAATCGATCACACAACCTTACGCGTAGGAGCTGATACATCAACTAACGTTTTGTTTACATAATACTTAGCACGGGCTTCATGACCGAGATATGTTATTATTAAAAGTATACGTAAGAATTAATTACAGAATTAGTAGAATTACCATAGAAACACAATCAATGACGGTTTCTATCTTATATGACGTCTTATGTTTTAAGTTTAAAGATAAAAAAGAAACTATTTTAGTTTTAGTTTTTTTATCGAGACTACTTGATTTTGTTTATATTTCCACTATATTATGCTACACTTTTAGTCTAAATCTGTATTTGGGGCCGTTCATCAAGCTACAAATATAGTGTATTTAAAAAATTGATTGCATCCCTCAGTTAAATAAAAAGTAGGTACTTTGCAAATGTTTAATTTCATGTCTGTCATTTGCGATATTTGTGGCCGAGATTTCAAGATTGTTGATTCGGGTTAGCATTATGTTATGCCTGTTACTTATTTTGTTTCGTTACCGTTGATGTATGGTTTATACCTGTTGTATGAATCTATCTACACGTGACAGTTAACTACTCTGTTTTTCAGGCATTGGACTTTAACCACTAAGTTGTTTCAACGTATGTCTTTCAGATATTATTTTTAATTTGGAGAAAACTCTAAATATTGTGTACCAAGTTACTTAAATTTCACAACATACGTTTATTTATACCATTTCTAGGCACATGTAAAGTACCATTCCAGTTACACTGATACTTAACAAAAATATAGCCTTTTCATAAATATGTTTGTTAATTTTTGGGGGGAAAATGACCGTTATAGCCGATATATGAACTCGTCCGCGGCCTTAATACACTGAAGTTACGTGCCAAGTTTCGGTCAAATCAGTTGAGTATTTTTTGAGTTATCGCTCGGATACATACATACATACACATACAGACATACATATAAAAATTTAGCGGACCTTGCTTTTGGGTTCTAGGGGCCAAATTGGCGCTCGTCTGAAGAAATTTTTTCGAAAGCTTTTCATCGTGACCTCTCTGACAGTGAATTTTCTTAATGAAAATTCACTAAGAGTGGAATGGGTAAGAGAAGAGGCGCTAAAAGAAATTCATCATTAATAATTAGAAGGGCATTTACTTGGAAACAACGGAAACGGTAGAAAAAGAGGAATACTTGTGGAAAACATGTCACAATTAATAGTGGGGAGGGTACGATGAAATCGAACAATTGCTGAAGACAAAGAATTATGGTTGCAGAAACAAGACGATCTACCCCTTAGAATGTGTTGATAATCGTTTCTGTGCTAGTAGGACGTTGACTAATCTTCTCAGGGCCACCTTGTAGACAACTTTTAGTCGAATGTGGTGTTTCTCTTAATGTTAGAAGATGTCCTGGTTTTAATTATATGTTGCTTCCAATCAGGGCTCAACCCAAGACAAGAGTAACTGAAACAACTATCTGTAACATCTCATTTTCGCATTACTGTAATTGGCACTAATAAATGACATTTTAAAGCCAGGCCAAATTTAGAATTGACAATTACATCAACTATTACATACATTTTCACTTACGAATTTTCTATGTAAGTGTGAATAATTTACTTCCGGCGTTTAAATGTTATTCGTTTTTTCAAATTACGTGCATGTTGCACTAAATGCCTACTTGATACTATAACAACAGAAAAAGATAATTTAGAATTTTAGGTAGACAATACAAAGGCTAATTAAGTAAGACTAGATGCATTCTCGCAACAATTAGAACCGTAGACCGGTTTCGCTCTCATTAGAGCTCTTCAGTACGGCATACTAATTGTAGCAAAAATGCACCAAAAATAACACGGCTGTAGTATAGCCAGTCTTAAAACACTAAGTGAGTGGTGAACGTGTCGCCACCTAGTTCGGAACCAAGTACTATGTTGTCACGCCCGCTCTCTAATGAGAGCGAAACCGGTCTACGGTTCTAATTGTTGCGAGAATGCATCTAGTCTTACATACTTTGTCCCTATATTGGGGTAGAAATGGGCCAGGGCTAACAATTTTTTTAAATTGTTAGTTAGTTGTATACCGTCTCTATTTTTAATACTCTGTGTTATTTGGAGCGGGCGTGACAACATAGTACTTGGTTCCGAACTAGGTGGCGACACGTTCACCACTCACTTAGTGTTTTAAGACTGGCTATACTACAGCCGTGTTATTTTTGGTGCATTTTTGCTACAATTAGTATGCCGTACTGAAGAGCTCTAATGAGAGCGAAACCGGTCTACGGTTCTAATTGTTGCGAGAATGCATCTAGTCTTACATACTTTGTCCCTATATTGGGGTAGAAATGGGCCAGGGCTAACAATTTTTTTAAATTGTTAGTTAGTTGTATACCGTCTCTATTTTTAATACTCTGTGTTATTTGGAGCGGGCGTGACAACATAGTACTTGGTTCCGAACTAGGTGGCGACACGTTCACCACTCACTTAGTTTTTTAAGACTGGCTATACTACAGCCGTGTTATTTTTGGTGCATTTTTGCTACAATTAGTATGCCGTACTGAAGAGCTCTAATGAGAGCGAAACCGGTCTACGGTTCTAATTGTTGCGAGAATGCATCTAGTCTTACATACTTTGTCCCTATATTGGGGTAGAAATGGGCCAGGGCTAACAATTTTTTTAAATTGTTAGTTAGTTGTATACCGTCTCTATTTTTAATACTCTGTGTTATTTGGAGCGGGCGTGACAACATAGTACTTGGTTCCGAACTAGGTGGCGACACGTTCACCACTCACTTAGTGTTTTAAGACTGGCTATACTACAGCCGTGTTATTTTTGATGCATTTTTGCTACAATTAGTATGCCGTACTGAAGAGCTCTAATGAGAGCGAAACCGGTCTACGGTTCTAATTGTTGCGAGAATGCATCTAGTCTTACATACTTTGTCCCTATATTGGGGTAGAAATGGGCCAGGGCTAACAATTTTTTTAAATTGTTAGTTAGTTGTATACCGTCTCTATTTTTAATACTCTGTGTTATTTGGAGCGGGCGTGACAACATAGTACTTGGTTCCGAACTAGGTGGCGACACGTTCACCACTCACTTAGTGTTTTAAGACTGGCTATACTATAGCCGTGTTATTTTTGGTGCATTTTTGCTACAATTAGTATGCCGTACTGAAGAGCTCTAATGAGAGCGAAACCGGTCTACGGTTCTAATTGTTGCGAGAATGCATCTAGTCTTACATACTTTGTCCCTATATTGGGGTAGAAATGGGCCAGGGCTAACAATTTTTTTAAATTGTTAGTTGTATACCGTCTCTATTTTTAATACTCTGTGTTATTTGGAGCGGGCGTGACAACATAGTACTTGGTTCCGAACTAGGTGGCGACACGTTCACCACTCACTTAGTGTTTAAAGGCTAATTAACTTAAAGTGAAAGTAATTACCCACCAATCGTAGTTGTGTATAATATTTTATACAAACAAACTATCAGTATAATACATTTTAAAATAAATTTCCCTAATTAAAACCTGATGTCGTGCTGCGAGGAAAGCAAAACTAAAAGAAAATCAAAATTAAGGATGTTTTTAATTATCATGTTCATTCAACACCTGAACTGTAAACTGAACACTATTCTCGTATTCTTCCAGATGGCGATCAAAAGAGGACAATTATTCAATCGGACTGATAAACATTTGATATTAAACACTTTAAAAACTTTAAAAGCTTCAAAAACATCAAAATAAACGTAGCAATCATCGAGACTTAATTAGACAGTCAGCTGTATAAGCCGTGCTTTTTGAGTTGGAGAAAATAGGAATCAGAATTGGGTCACAGCTACAGTTTCTTTTTGTTCAAATACATTCAAAAGACCAGTTAACTTTCAGTCATGCCACGCTATTTTTGGTTTAGATTTAGATACGTTTGTTATTGTAAAAGTTGAGAACTATACGTTTTGCATTGCAATTACTAAATACACATACAGGGTGTAATAGAATGTGGCGTGTCAAAAACACAATGTTGCAAACTGCGCCAAAATATTTTTTTTATAATTAACATTTGTACCTGAGGCAATAGAATCAAAATTTTCACCATTTTAACAATGACGTTATATTTTATATAATTAACAAGATCACGACTTTCAAGGCTTTTAACAAATTTCTTCACTAGGAGCCACTGCCACCACCCCCCGCACACCGAAATGTCGATTTTTTACCAACGGATGTTACATTTGCGAGGGTTGGAAAGACGCGAATCAATTTCAAGATGTTGATGGCTTCTTTGAAATTGTGAGTTCCTGGAATGTCAGAAGAACATGACAAAGCTGCAAAGAGCACACATCCATGACGCAAAGAGACATTGCTCGTAAGTATTCCATAAGCTTGGGAGCTGCCAATAAGATGAGTAAACAAAAGTCTGGACGCAGCAAGTGCATTATGGTAGTGAATTTTCATTAAAATGCTTTAAATAGCAAATATGTATTTTTTAAAGAAGGCAGGCATCAAATTTGGTTACCAGTATGACCTAGATAGAAGTAACAATGTACCATATATCATCAAAATAAGGTTATGTTTGAAGATGTACAAAAATGTTTCGAAAATAAACTTAAAATGTTCTCGAAAAAACTAATTTCCCGGCCAACGAACCTTATAGGTTAATAGCAAATTGAGCTATTCAAATTTGAAGCATTTAACAAAAATTCGCTACCATAACGCACTTGCTGCGTTCTTTTCTTACAAACATGCATTATAATTACGTGGTCGAAATTCGATACATTAAAAGTCAGCTCAGAACTTGCACGGACCGGGGAATCCGACTAAATTAAAACCAAGCATTGTTTAATCTATTTGGACTGAGCATATTTCAATAAAAAATTGCTACCTTAACGCACTTGCTGCGTTCCGAATTTCTTTTCTTACAAACATGCATTATAATTACGTGGTCGAAATTAGTATGCTAAGAACTGGCACAGACCGGGGGAATCCGACTGTATAATTACAACAAAGCATTGTTTAATCTATTTGGACTAAGCATATTTTAATAAAAATTCGCTACCATAACGCACTTGCTGCGCCTCGAATTTATTTTCTTACAAAGATGCCTTATAATTAACGTGGTCGAAATTAGATACATTACATGTCAGCTTAGAACTGGTACGGATACGGGAATCCGTCTCTCGAATTAAAGCAAAGCAATGTTCAGCCTATTTGCACTGGGCAGATTTTCCTGGCTAACGAACGTATCCAAGCCACTTGCAAAAGGAAGGTATTTACCAAATTTCATTAAAATCGGCACATAATTTTTGAGTTATCGGTGTGATACATACACACACATATATATATATATATATATATATATATATATATATATATATATATATATATATATATATATATATATATATAAACATGTAAAAATTGAAACTGACCCCGAATATGTGTTCATACAATTCACTAAGAGTTGTTTCGGGGCTGTTTTTCAACAGGGAAACTTATACATATCAATGACATGATGAACAGTGAAAAATATAAAGAGACGTTACAAACGTGTTTGTCCAGAGAACTGGAAAAAGTCCAAGTTGTTGGCGAACCAATCTTCCGGCAAGATTCAGCACCGTGTCATGTTTTCAGAAAGATGATGAAATATTTCAAGAGAAAAAAAAGATTACTTTTCTAGACTGGCTTGGAAAAACAACGGACATTAATTCCATTGAGAACTTGTGGTCTATATGCAAGGCAAGATTTCTAAAAATTGATTGTACAACAGAAAGTAAGATGATTCAGGCTCTCATTTAGGTGTGGTTTCGAGATGGCAAAATCAATAATTGCAAAAAAAAATTAATTGATTGTATGGCAAGACGCCCTGAAGCTGTAATAAAAGACAAGAGGGGGGGGGGGTGTTGTCAAAAATAGATTGTACAACAAAGAGTAAGCTAATTGAGGCTGTCATTCAGGTGTGGTTTCGAGATAATATAATCAAGGAGACTTGCAAAAAATTAATTGATGTATTGAATAATACTACAAGATTTATAACCTAATACCGTTTGTATTTTTTTCGTTCAATAAACGATATTTAACGTAAATCTGCCTGTGTTCACATTAATTTCCACAGTACTGTAACTGGTAATGTCTTCAAAAAGAATTCACTATTTCGATTGTTTCATCAGTAAAATAATTGTGCAAGAAAAGAGAGAACATTTTACGTACAAGTTTAATATATTGTAAAGAAAACCATATCCTTGTATAAACAAACAAGAATATACAGGTCAGTAAGCTTGAGTTATGGCATAATTATTAGAGATAAATATTCAAGCATAACTTGCAATTGAAATTAACGTACATGTATGCATTCTCACTTTACGTGAAGTGATAGTTCATTAAAAATTCCTTATTAATTGGTATGAAAGTGAGTCTATAAAATCCGATACGTTCCCAGTTTTCTCATGTATGTCGGTAGTACGACTAGCATTAACAAAGAGATCTGCTTTCTGTTCCTCGTCACCGTCAGGCGCTTAATTTACTTACTTTTAATGCTACTAGCTTTAATTAAATGATATTGTTATTTAGCATCGAAAATAGATTTTACGATCGCCACAAAAAAACTATAATATAAAAGTGCATTCTAGAATAAATCTTTTATAGGCTAAATTGTTTTATACTATTAGAGGTGTGTAGGCAAACTTGATTAAAATTTTCCGGTTGTCATTCGGCTGTTGAAACAATAACGCAATCAATTTTATGCAGCTTAGTATTAAATTCATTTTTGGTAGTTGACCAGCAAATCAGTAAGACCTTAATTGAACATATTTAATCATTGTTTATTTTTTGGGAATCTTTGAACAGTCCACCAGTATTATAATTTTCAGATTACATTTTTAATTACAGTAAACAAGAAGTTAGGTCTGGAGCAGTGTTTCACAAACTTTTTAAAACGAGACTACCTTTTCAGGAAAATCAAATTCTCTGATATTTCCAGACCCCTCGAGTAAATTTTTCATAATATTCGAAATAAAAGACAGATATCTGAATACTATTTTGTGAACAAAATTAATAAAAATTACGAACAAAAAACGTTTTTAATACACATACATTATCAAAAACATAAATATGATTAATTCCGTTGAATAATAATATGTGGCATTTCCGAGAAGAAAATTTTGAAATTTTTCATTGAAAAATTTGACTAAGAACTGACCCATAAACTTAGCATCCGGGAAGAATTTCCCTGTGTGATGATACAAACCGGAAGTCTCTAGCTGGCGTAGAAGCATCGAAACAGCGCAAACCATTTTGTACATATACTCGTGTGTGTGTATGTATGTATGTATGTATGTATGTATTTATATTTATATATATATATATATATATATATATATATATATATATATATATATATATATATATAATTTGAATGAACCTTGAGAATTGATTCCAAAGGCTCCAATTCGCGCTCATTTAAAAAACAATCTGAAACCTCTAAAGTCGTTACCGCATCGCTCTATCCTGAAAATTTTGCCGGACCCTTGCTTTTCTGTTAGGAAGATAGGGATTTTTAACGTACCCAACATCGCGTGGACACGGGACCGACGGCTTTACGCCCTCTCCGAAGGGAGGAACGTACATACATTGAACTTGCTCAAATACAATGCAACAACCTCGGTTGATAATCATGTTACATTATGTACTGAAAAATGAAAGCAGAACCCTGGGATCAAACCCAGTACCCTTTGGTTCAGAGACACACGTTCTTACCACTGATCCACCGAGGCTCTATAGCATCTAAATATAATAAATAGATAGGCAGCGACGTTAATATATAATAACAGCCACGGACAAAATTAATGGATTTATGAAAAAGCTTGACTTATGGAAAACCGTGATCGGTAAAAAGAATTTTCATCTATTTCAGCGCGTTTAAGAACTCTTGGAAGATGTAGCTAAGTAAAATGTGATAAATTCTGAGCAAGTTTTTCTAGCCGTACAAGTTACTTGTGCAATTTAAAACAACAGCTTTGTGGAAATTTTCCAAATTAAAAACCAGTTTTAACAATTACAGATGGATACTTAATCCATTTTTTTGACAATGTCTTTCAATATCCTAAAATTCTAACGAACATGAAAAAATCCTATTTGCATATCAAAGAAATTCTAGTTACAACGCTCCATGTTGTAACTAGAATTTCTTTTCCAAACCCGGATCATTTTTGGATCAAAAGAATTCAAGAATATACCGAATTGGCAAACGAAGCTCTCAAATATTTAGTTCCAGTTTTTTGTAACATCATATTTATGCGAGTTAAGTTTCCCATCGAGGACTGCTATTAAAATAAAAGTGAGAAATCGCCTGGAAGTTAAAAATAATATCTAGGGCTGTGTTTCAAATATATAGAACCCAGATTCAAAAAGCTGGTGTCTGAGAAAATAAAGCTTTATATAAGTTATTAGCCAATTTGTATTTAAAAAAATTCGCTAATAGAGAGGAATCGATGGTGAGACTTTGCAAAAATGTTTTCCAATAGAGCTCGAGTTTGGGGCCCAAGGAACTTTATATATATATATATATATATATATATATATATATATATATATATATATATATATATATATATATATATATATATATATATACATACATAAAGTAATTACCCAATTTTATAGCTTGGATGACTTCGTTAGCCAGCCCGATCAGACCAGTTTTTCTACAAAATAAAAATTGTATCTCAAAAATAATAAAACCTATTTTGATAAAATTTGGTATGCTACCCTAGCAAAAACCTTATTATATACCAAAATGTAACTTGCTATATTTATGAAAATTGGGTTATTCAAATTTGAAGCATTTAATGAAAATTCACAACCACAACGTACTTGCTGCGTCCCGAACCTTTTTTTGCTGGTTTTGGAAATCTTTTCGCGACTCATACTTTGAAAACCACTATTCTAAATAGTATGTTTAACAAGATATAAACCGAAAAACGTGAATAAATAGATATGGTTTTCACAATATTCATTTTTTAACGTTTTGTCTCTGGACAAGGTTAGTATTTTGAATATGCTACCTAGGTGTCCAAAGAAATTTATCACACAACCTCGAAAATTTGTGTTAATTATACTTATGTGAATAGTATACTTTTTATGCAGGTGTACTGATTAACTTGATGTTCTGTAATACATAATATAAACTGGTCACGTAATGAAAAACATTTAGATTAAAACAATATAAAATTAACTGCAAATGAAAATAATATTTTCTCATCCATACTGAACGTTTTATCGACGCGGACTTTCCATATATAGAATTAGAAACCCTTTTACCTCCAACTCCAAACTATCTATTATTAACAATGAAAAACAAATATTTTAAGCGCAGAAGGTTTTATTTCAAAAAGTATTTTCAGAAAAAGGAATCAACCAAAGAATTCTATAATTAAGCTGTGGATCTTTTTGGACATTTTATAAAGTTTTATCTTTTAAATAATTTAGTTCACTTTTCTAGGTTGTACATCTCAATTTGATATATCATAGGACCTAAAGAGAAGGAATTCGTAATCTCCTTTAGAAGGCGGCCATGTTGACTATCTCGACATGTTTGTACAAGTAGGTTTTCCCAATAATTTACTTTCATTCTATTATCCGAAATACATGTTTAATCTGACACTGATTTCCTTAATACAGGTCAACTATGAACAAGTTATAGATTTTGGCAGCCATTTGGCCGCCAACATAATTTGGGGTCTCTGAGCAATGTTTCACCTTAAGAGACTGACACATCTTCCATACTTTTATCATCAAAAAGCCCACGGAAAGACCCTTCTCCCAAACTAGCAGCAGTAAAAGTGCAGATGATGATAAATGTAGCAAATAATTAAGAAGGGGGTTAGCGATCGCAAAGCAAGTACACCCAGGTACATTAAATCATATCAGCATACTCTTATAAAGTATATGGCGGAAAGCTGAACGTGGAATAAGCATGACGTGAAGAGATTAGAAGTTTTTAAAATATGTACATGGAAAAGATTACAAAGACATCAAAGGTCCATCGGCACAAAAACCATATTGGTTTTATAAGTGTGCGAGAAGAGATTAGAAAAGAAAGACGGTTGTTGAAAGAAATGGTGAGGATTAAGTTAACATTTATTGGACATCTTCTGATACATAATAACTTCTTGGCAACGTTAATTGAAGAACACCTGTTTGGGAAAGAAGAAGAGGTAGATCAAAAAGAAAACTTTTGGAAAACCTGGTCCAGTTGATGAAGGACGGAAATTACAATGAAAATAAAAGAACTACTACATACAAAAAGAGTAATGGTTGCAACGTCAAGGCAACCTTGCCTTTAGAGTGTGACTATGTAATGACAAAGCTTTAGTTTTTCGAAAATATAGAATATTTAAGTCAACAAACGTTTCAACTATTCATGGCATGACATAAATATCTAGCAGGTGCGTATTTACTTGTCATTTTCAACTACCTTGCTATAACACACCGACTTTTATGAACAATTTAAAATTTAACGTTCCCAGCGATACTTATTAATGAACAAAACACTATTACCAACCCATTTTTTCTATTGGTTGCATAAAGCGATAAAAATAACAAAAACACTTGATAACACTTTACAAGACATTAGTCTGACAAGTGCTTTAGTCTAACTTGCATCATTGATGACCATAAGAATATATTTAATTTAAATGTTTTATATCTTATGCTCATTGATAATGGTCGTGAGACCAAAACACTCCGGCCTTTATAAAGTGTATGATCTCAAGTTTTACTAAGTGCTTTTGTTATTTTTACTTAAACATGATACGTCACCAAGAGCCAACAAAAATGCACTTCCTTTCAATATAAGGCAACTTTGAGTATTATTCAGATGTAAATGAAAAATTATTATTATGTACCCTCAACTCTAATTAAAACATTTAGATTATACAGTGTGGAACAGCCAAATGGAATAAATTCAATATTTCAATTATTGTGTTTTTTAATCTCGAAAACACGGTAATTTTAGGTTAAAAAATGACATCCTGCAATGTGAAAACTTCACCCCTACATTCAACCCCCTTCAAGTGACAGTAGCAACCCCCAAATTTTAAACAGGCAGTAAGGGCTTCTGATACCTCATTTGAAAGATGTCTTCACTCTATATTTCAAAGCTCTGTCGTTATAAAATTGATTGCAAAAATTAACAGTAAAAAAAGGAACTAACCTGATCGACGAACTTCGCGTACAACACACTAAAACATTAATATCTAATCGTGTTTCATTCTTGATAATGAGAAAGCAAGCAAAAACATATTTCATTGCCTCTTTTGGACGGTATCAATTAAAAAGGGGACATAAAAAGTTATCAACATTTTTATAGTTGCCAATGTTAATTTTGTCTAAAACGCCTTAGAAACTTGATGTGTGATTGTAACCGCATGACAGAAGTTGCAATTTAGAAACATGGTTTATTTAGCAGAAATGCATAAAATAAGATTTACACTGATGATTGGTTAGGGAGATAAAACACGATCACAGATCGACGATGCTCGCCTATTATAAGGAAAATTGTCCGATTTGCCAGATTTATCCCACGCGACAATTGGTACAGTTGAAAAGCAATTTCGCGAGCTTGAACATGCAGGGCAGATTTTGATAGAAGATCGTTTTCTTGCGAACAAATTATGGAAATGTTAGATAACAATATTATCCCACCAGAACATGTTTTGTTTTCTGATGAGTGCAGTTTTACACGTCACGGCCATGTCAATCGTCAAAATTGTCGCTACCGGTCTAAAGAAAATCGACACTGAGGAGAAGAACGTATGTAATACCCTGAAAAGCTTAATGTTTGGGCAGTAGTTGGAAAACATGTCATTGATCACTTTTTCATTGATGACAATTTGAATGGAGATAATTATTTAGCACTGCTCCAGATTAATGTCGGGACCACTTTGGCCAACTTATATTTTCATCGAGCAAACCCACAAGATCCAGCAAATGTGACATGATTCCAGTAGGATGGAGCACCAGAACATTACCAAATCGGTGGATAGGGGCGCGTGGATCGTTAAAATGACCAGCACGATCACTCGATGTTACGCTATTAGACTTCTTATGAGGATGTGTGAAAAGTATGGAATAAAAAACTAAACCACGAGATTTCACCAACTTAAGAAAGGGATTCTGATTGCGATTGATGTTGATTAACATTAGAATACCTTTTTTTACGATTATGATGCTGCAAATACGTCCAGGCATGCATTTTGAACAGCTTCTACATTAAGATTGACAGGTTTTTTATTTCTTCTCATTATAAAGAATGAAACGTTATCAGTTATTAATTATGTAGTGTGTTGTAGGAAGCTGGTAAATCAGGTGAATTTCTTTTTTTCTTACTGTTAATTTTTAAATCGATTCAAAAACTATAGCATTTTTGTATAGCTATCTTTCGCTACCATAACGCACCCCAGAATTTTTTGTGTTACTGGATTTTTTTATAAATATGCACAATAATTGAGATACGGAATTTACTCCATTTGGCTGTTCCACACTGTATATTACTTGCACTAAAATTATCTTAAAAAAGCCTGGATGCAGCAAGTGCTTTATATTAGTAAATGTTAATAGTGAATAGTAGTGTTTTTAATAGTTTAATAAAAGCAGGCATCAGATTTGGATACCAGTACAACCTATATAATAGAAACAATGTACCATATTTCATCAAAATAACTTATTGTTTAGAAAATTACAAAAACTAGGACTCGGCTATCTATTGGTAACAACGTATCAAAATTTTTGATATGTGCCAAAAATGTGAAATGTTGCAAAACGATTGAAATAACTCGAAAACAATGAATGCTGTCAAATTTTTTCCTTGAACTCTGCCAATTTTTTGCCTTAGAAACATGCATTATAATTCTATGAGAAATGCAAAAATGCAACAAGGCGTGTTCGATTAAAAAAAAATTGTATCACCAACAACTTGTGGGCCAGCCTGTCATTGTCAAAATAATTTTATAATGATGCAACTTAAGACACCATATACTTAACTTATAACATTTTATCTCGTATCTTGTATAATAACGGATATATTGAGCTTTACCGTAGAAACTCGTCACGCTGTATATATGTAAACAGATAAAAACTAAAACTAGCCCCGGATTTGGGTTCTAGGGGGCCTAGTTCGCTCTCATTTGAATCTTTCCAAAATTCAAAAGCCTCGGTCTCCTCATTAATGAACCTTTTCTACGAACATTCTCCATAACTAAAACTAATGCCAAAGCATCAGAGAAAGGGTCTATTTGAAATGAATTGTATGCAAATATTTTAGTAAAATGAAGGGCAACGACGGTTGAAGCTGGAACTTAAGGTTTTGTAAAACACACTTCTTGCGGCATCTACAGAACCCGTATTCGTTTAAGGTGCTTTGCCTAATTTTAACGATTCAAATCGCAACTTTGAAATTTTAAGAAGAAATACTATAACATTTTTAAAGTAATTCTTCTGGTATTTCTTGACGTTCTGAGCCAAAAAACCTAATCTTTCTAATACACAATAGATTTTGTTATTCCCACAAAATATTTTGGTTGTGTGCGTTTCTCTACCCACCAGTGCTACCAAAATTTGTTTTCTTCAAATGCCTACAACTTTTTTTTACCTTTAACTTAGAGATATAAATTTTGGTATATAGTATACCTTTTATAATATAAACCTGCGTACCAAATTTGGTTGCCATAGCTTTGTTATTTTCGGAGATACATTCCCAAAGAAAACACAAAATTTTCCACAAAAAAAAACGGTCTGATTTTCCTGGATAATTCCAAGCCACTTGCAAAAGGAACGCACTAATCAAACTTAATCAAAATCGGTCCATTTTGTTTTGAGTTATTGATTTGACACACACACACACACACACACACACACACACACACACACACACACACACACACACACACACACACACACACACACACACACACACACACACACACACACACACACACACACACACACACACACACACACACACACACACACACACACACACACACACACACACACACACACACACACACACACACACACACACACACACACACACACACACACACACACACACACACACACACACACACACACACACACACACACACACACACACACACACACACACACACACACACACACACACACACACACACACACACACACACACACACACACACACACACACACACACACACACACACACACACACACACACACACACACACACACACACACACACACACACACACACACACGCACGCACGCACGCACGCACGCACGCACGCACGCACGCACACACGCACACACACGCGCGCACACGCACGCACGCACACGAAAATTCACTAAAATGCAAAAATCAGTTTTGAATTTGCAAATGCAGCCTAATTTCTCTAAGAGGTTCAAGAACACAAACTTTAGCATCATCTGATTAATATTTTCAATACCGTCAACAACAAACTCTAAAACAGTGCTCAGTGAAATGCAATTAACTATCTCAAACAAAACTATAGATTCCATTGACCTTTCGACTTACCGCCTAAAACATAATGTTAAGATCTTTGTATTATATCTACAGTCAGAATTCTACTGACATAACGCTTAAGTCATTACAATCACTTTTAAATAATACTGATTTAATTACTGATTAGCTGCATTTATTACTTTCTATTTCGTTCTCTTCACTTCACCTATATAAACAAATACATACAGCTTTGCTGTGTTTTCAATTGTGTACTTTAATTTGTAAATAATAATATCATAGATAGATTTTGAACGGATATTGATATAATCATGCAAGCAGTTTTAAAGCAAGAAAACGTTTGCAACCCTTTTTTTTAATATAAAAAAATCCTCACAATATATACAATTTATAAAAGAGTTTGGACGCAGCAAATGCGTTATGGCAGTGAATTTTCATTAAAATGTTTTTAATAGCAAATGTCTTTTTTAATGAAAGCGGACATCGAATTTGGTTACCAGTATAACATATATAGTAGTGTACAATATTTCATCAAAAAACTATATTGTTTCAAAAAGTGAAAATTTTTTCTGAAAATGAACTTAAAATGTTCCCGAAAACCTTGTCCGATTTTCCTGGCCAACAAACCTCTTCAAGCTATTTACCCACCTGCCAAGATATAATTATTTACAAAAAGCTTTTCGACGAAAGATATATTTCATGAAAATTTGCAAACATTTTTTTCAGGAAATTCCGAAAACATTTTTTCTCACAATATCTTATTACACATTTATTATTAATTACCGAAATTTCACAAAATTTTTTACAAATCATGATTTCTACGGAAATACCAAAAAATGTCTGCGAAAACTGACTATTTTTTGATTGCTAAAAGAATACGTAAAAAATTCAAATTACCGATATACATAATCCGTAAATATTGAAAAAAATTTCAAAACTTTTTACATAAATTTGAACCAGTGGAAAGTAAAAAAAATTGTAAGTGGAAAAATAAGAAAAATGTAAGTGAAAAAATAAGAACACTGCTTATTTCAGCAACTTTAAAGTTCAATTTGACATTTATGAAAATAATTCAACTACTAATATATTATGAAAATGTAAACGTAGATAATCCTATCAAATTAGTTATTTCTTACCATTTTGTAACAAAGTAATTTAAATATTTCAATATTGTTCTTCGAAAATTCGCTAAATAATAACATAATCTGGTCGAATGGTATGTGGTTCTAAAAATAATTCTTTCGAAAACTAAAGTCTGTAGGTGTAGGGAGTGTTATACAAACCTTGAAGCATAGGACATGTCCTTCGCTGCTGAAACGCAAAATACAGGCTGTTCCATTTGTAAAAACTGTGTTACGGCAGTTTGATTTTTTCGAATTAACACATTTGAGAGCGCCCTGTATTTTTTCGACGAATAATATAAAAGTAGACCACTTTGAATGCGTCGCTTTCATGGGACTCTGCTATCATAATTTTTGATATGTGCAAAAAATGTGAAAAGTTGCAAAACAATTTAAATAACTCGAAAACAATGAACGCTGTCAAATTTTTGCTACAAACATGCATTATAATACGATGAAAAATGCAAAATTGTAACAATATAAGGGTGTTCGAAAAAAAATAATTTGTATCACCAACGACTTATGGGCCACCTGCGATTGTCAAAATAACGTTATAAGATGCAGTTTATAGTTAACGTATATAATTTTTTCTCGTATCTTGTATACTAACGGATATATTGGGCTTTACCGTAGAAATGCGTCAGCCTGTATATATGAGAATGGTAAAGACTGAAATGTGTTCTAGGGCACATAGATCGCGTTAGTACCCTTGAGCCCAGAGGCAAACTTTCTCATCACTGGGCCACCTCATTAGCGAATTTTTGCGACGAAAATTCGCTGAAAATACTTACAGACTATTAAGCCATAAACTCTATAACTAAAACTACTGCCAAAGCATCAGAGAAAGGGTCTATTTGAAATGAATTTTCTGGAAATATTTTACTAAAATGAAGGACAATGACGGTTGAAGCTGAACACTAAGGGTTTGTAAAACACTCTTCTTGCAACATTTTCTCAACATAGCCCGTATTCCTTTTAGGTTCTTTGCCCAAAAGTTGCCAATTTTGACTTTCAAATCCCGACTAACATTTTAAGAAGAAAACCCCATAATTGTTTTCTTCAAGTTCCTATAACTCTGTTGTCTTTTAAGTGACAAATTTAAATTTTAGTACGTAGTTTACTTTTTATAATATAAACCCGTGTACAAAATTTGGTTGCCATAACTTTGTTATTTTTGGAGTTATAAAATTTTTTCGAAAGAAAACACAAAATTTTCGTGGAAAAAAAATCGTGGGCCGATTTTCCTGGCTAACTAAACTTATCCAAGCCACTGGCAATATGAATGTACTCACCAAATTTGATCTAAATCGGCGTATTCTATTTTGGGTTATCGGTGTGATACATAAATACATACATACATACATACATATATATATATATATATATATATATATATATATATATATATATATATATATACATAAACCTATAAACACTGAAACTGACCCTGGATATGTGTTCTAGGGGGCCTAGTTCGCGCTCATTTGAAGATTTTTTTTTCAAAATTCGTGATCTCCTCGTTAGTCAATTTTTTTTAAAGAAAATTCACTAAAAAGAGTAATATTGGTAATATTTCAGTAGTTTAAATGAGGCAACCAATATTTAACAGCCATACAGCGTGTATAGCTCTTTCTAAAGGAGGAAAATTGTTTGTTAACCATATATAAATAAATTAATATTCAGAGAAGATACCTCTTTTCTGTACAGGCGGATCAAAAAGTATTTCGTTCAAAGTTTTTACTATTAACTCAGAAACTTTATTTTGGTACGTACTTTCTATAAAGGCGATATGTGTGCTAAATTTAATTCGAAAAAACTATATTATTTTCGAAGACGCAATTAAAAATAAACTGTCTGAATATAATCCATTGAGAGTGCCGTTGAAGGATCGAAATTTCTAACTGCAAGGGCGTATTAGCCTTATTATATTCTATTGTGTTACATGTGTCTACCGATAAAGAAAAAAATGATATCCTTATAGGTTACATAAGAAACGATAAAATTGTGCGGCGGTGTAAAAGGAACGTTCAAATATTTACCCTGAAAGGCGCCAACTGAATCGCACAATGTTTGCAAGATTTGATAATTCTCTGAGTGAAAAAAATATTTGATACTAAACCCAGTAAGAAATTTAATTTTAAATTTAATCCCAAAGCGTCTTGTCGGCAATGTGAAAGGCACGGAGGCATACTTTACTATCCCAGCAATGTTTCCACACGCATTTCTTACATCTAGATACACAGAGGCAAATGCTCTCCTTATTACGCCTTCTAAACCTTTTTGGTTATCACAACTTTTCTGGTAATCGATATCCTTTAGTATCCCACAAAAAATAATGTAGTAGAATAAGGTCAGGAGACCTAGGGAACCAAGCAGTGCAGAAATTGTTAGGTAACAATAATTATCGCTGTAAAACGCATTGTGCTGTTGGACAACACTTGCCTATTCACTTGTGATGATTGGAGCTTTCTAGAAACTCGCAGACCAAACGTTGGTTATAGGAAGACGCTCAATCTTGCTGGAAGAATATTAGTCTCCTGGTATTGGGCGTTAAATTATATAACACTTCTTTGCATGTTTCTTGTAAAAAATTTAAACATGAAGCACCATTGAAATTTTCTTCGAAAAGATGATAACCGCCCCATTACACATTAATAGAAATCCTTTGCAATATGTGGATTCTGTGAAGCATACAAGTTTTCTGGTTGAATATATCCACAATTGGTAAATTTACTATCACCAGTCAAAAAAATTTTTGATGGTAACTTCAGCAATACAAAAAACACTTTGAAGAATATGCCCCTGGGTGCGTCTCAAAATTCTAGATACTGATTAGACTTAGGTATGTCATTTTGTCTGTCAATTTGCCAACAAGCACTTTGGGATCAACAATGACTCATGATATTACTTTAATTTCTTTATTTTTGTCTGTTTTTTTATTTCTTTAACTCACTTTATAAAAAAATCATCAAGGAACGCAAGCCTTGCATTCGCACGTCTTTCGGGGTAAATATTTAAAAATGTATTTAACGCCGCCACAGATTTTATATTGCTACTTAGTACACTATAAACATATCGACTTTTTCTTCATCAATAAAGCAAGCTAAATAGAAACGATTTACAGTTTCAGCAAGATGGTGTGCCTCCACACTATGCTGTACTTGTAAGAAACTACTTGGACAACTTCTTTTAGGATACGTGAATAGGGCGAAAAGACTTAAGGCTACGTAAGTGCTCTGGATTTTTAAAGGGATACTTAAAAAGTAAAGTATACCTTAATAGACCACAAAATATAGATATGAATTGAGAACGTGTTCAGACGGAGATCCCACAAGTAATTCCAGAAATTATAAATAAAGTTTAAGAGTTTGCTGCTGGTGTTTCTCACAGTATTATAACTGAAAGTCATTAATTTGAACATTTATTGCAATTTTGGTTGTAATTTTAGCAAAAACGTTATATAATAAAAAAAAATGTTGTTATTTGAGAAAATTATTTTTTGTTACTAAAATTAAATGAATATCTGATAAAAAATTAAAAGGCATTTCAAAATAGGTATCGCATGACCCAAATTTCTATTTAAAAAAAATCGATGACGCCATCACGCCCACACAGATAACGTCACTGATCAAACACGCGCTACACGCACGTTTACAAATAAAAGGTCACCTGTTTCCGGATTTGTCTCTAAAAGTGTCTGACAAAATAATAAATTTATTCCTTTTGTTTGCACCATACTATATATATATATATATATATATATATATATATATATATATATATATATATATATATATATATATATATATATATATATATATATATATATATATATATATACACTAAGATCTCTTTTAGGTCTGTGGTTAAACACATCTTCGAGACGATCTCTAGTGAGATTTGAGGAGCAGGTAGATTGAGGCCCCGCAATTGGCCTACAACAAAACAACCCACCCTTATCCACCACTGTAAGGAGTGGGCAGATTGAGGGATTAGTGTTCACTTCCTTTCATATTTCACAAACCTCTTGAAGTGGCTCCAAAACAGGAGCCGAAATGTTGAGTTTTAATAAATTCTAGATGCGGTTCAACCCGAGAACCAAGTATTACTCAGAATATGGACTGCGGACACCTTTCCGAATATGAATATATATATATATATATATATATATATATATATATATATATATATATATATATATATATATATATATATATATAGTGATGGTAAAGTTTGGAACATAATTCATAAATTCGTTATTTCATTTTTTTTTTAAGAAAAACGCTCGGGCAGGTCAGTTTTATCTTTTCAATTGCCGACTTTTGATGTAAAAATTACGGCGTCAGCTATTTCAGAATGATGACGTCATCATAGGTTTTTGAATGACAATCATATTTTTTGCTGTTTTTCAATAGACCCGCTTACTACTTAAATGATGAAGAAAAAAAATTGCTGCCTGACACATTTTTTTTAAATTGCATTATTTACTTAAAAAATGAAAACTTAGGTTTAATGGAACAAATTATTGAACCAAGGAAAACAAACAAATAGCGCAAATGTTCAAATTGTTCTCCAACTACCAATTGGCATTGACCGATAAGAGTGTAAACACTTTTTACACTGCGCTCAAAAATGTCAAGACTAATTTGCTCCACTTCAGCGTTAATTCTTTGCTGTAAGTCCTTTAAATTACTTGGTCTGTTGAAATAAACTTTCGATTTTAAATAACCCCCCACAGAAAAAAAATCCAAGGGAGTCAAGCCTGGGGAACGCGATGGCCACTCAATTGCTACTCGGCGCCCTATCCATCTTTCAGGGAATGTGGCATCTAGATATTGACCGACGTCGACACCAAAGTAAGGAGACTGTCTTATACATATATACAGACAAGACGCAATGCAAGTTCTTTGCAAAAACAAAAACACGCTCTATATTTGACACATGAATTCTAGAGACTTTAATTTGCGCTTAATTGAAGATTTTTTTATAAGTTAAAAGGCCGTGATTTTCCTATTAGGGAATTTGTTACTGAAAATTGCTAATAGAGTTTCCCCTTAAAACAGCTATCATTAAATCACTGAAATTAAACACAGTTACAGTTTAAATAAATAAGCGGTAATATCTTACCCTTTAGGAGAAAAAAAGGTAGTGACAATACAAGTTCTAGTGAACAAGTGGGCAGTCAAAGTGTACGTTCGTGGATAGTACAGTGTATCGTTCGAATCAATAGCGAGAATTAAAAGAAAAATATATATGAAATAAAATTAGCCACGTGCATCAATATTTGTGGAAAAATCCTACTGCGCAAACCCTTCATCAAATAGATTAGCCATTTAGGGGCATATCATGTTTGCACCATACTATATATATATATATATATATATATATATATATATATATATATATATATATATATATATATATATATATATATAGCGTGCTGATGATGAACCGGGACGGTTCGAAACTGCAGTCCACGCAAACCAATAAGAAATCACAAACGTACAGCAAACAAATAAAGTATATATATATATATATATATATATATATATATATATATATATATATATATATATATATATATATATATATACACTAAGATCTCTTTTAGGTTTGTGGTTAAACACATCTTCGAGACGATCTCTAGTGAGATTTGAGGAGCAGGTAGATTGAGGCCCCGCAATTGGCCTACAACAAAACAACCCACCCTTATCCACCACTGTAAGGAGTGGGCAGATTGAGGGATTAGTGTTCACTTCCTTTCATATTTCACAAACCTCTTGAAGTGGCTCCAAAACAGGAGCCGAAATGTTGAGTTTTAATAAATTCTAGATGCGGTTCAACCCGAGAACCAAGTATTACTCAGAATATGGACTGCGGACACCTTTCCGAATATGAATATATATATATATATATATATATATATATATATATATATATATATATATATATATATATATATATATATATATATATATATATATATAGTGATGGTAAAGTTTGGAACATAATTCATAAATTCGTTATTTCATTTTTTTTTTAAGAAAAACGCTCGGGCAGGTCAGTTTTATCTTTTCAATTGCCGACTTTTGATGTAAAAATTACGGCGTCAGCTATTTCAGAATGATGACGTCATCATAGGTTTTTGAATGACAATCATATTTTTTGCTGTTTTTCAATAGACCCGCTTACTACTTAAATGATGAAGAAAAAAAATTGCTGCCTGACACATTTTTTTTTAATTGCATTATTTACTTAAAAAAATGAAAACTTAGGTTTAATGGAACAAATTATTGAACCAAGGAAAACAAACAAATAGCGCAAATGTTCAAATTGTTCTCCAACTACCAATTGGCATTGACCGATAAGAGTGTAAACACTTTTTACACTGCGCTCAAAAATGTCAAGACTAATTTGCTCCACTTCAGCGTTAATTCTTTGCTGTAAGTCCTTTAAATTACTTGGTCTGTTGAAATAAACTTTCGATTTTAAATAACCCCCCACAGAAAAAAATCCAAGGGAGTCAAGCCTGGGGAACGCGATGGCCACTCAATTGCTACTCGGCGCCCTATCCATCTTTCAGGGAATGTGGCATCTAGATATTGACCGACGTCGACACCAAAGTAAGGAGACTGTCTTATACATATATACAGACAAGACGCAATGCAAGTTCTTTGCAAAAACAAAAACACGCTCTATATTTGACACATGAATTCTAGAGACTTTAATTTGCGCTTAATTGAAGATTTTTTTATAAGTTAAAAGGCCGTGATTTTCCTATTAGGGAATTTGTTACTGAAAATTGCTAATAGAGTTTCCCCTTAAAACAGCTATCATTAAATCACTGAAATTAAACACAGTTACAGTTTAAATAAATAAGCGGTATTATCTTACCCTTTAGGAGAAAATAAGGTAGTGACAATACAAGTTCTAGTGAACAAGTGGGCAGTCAAAGTGTACGTTCGTGGATAGTACAGTGTATCGTTCGAATCAATAGCGCGAATTAAAAGAAAAATATATATGAAATGAAATTAGCCACGTGCATCAATATTTGTGGAAAAATCCTACTGCGCAAACCCTTCATCAAATAGATTAGCCATTTAGGGGCATATCCCTAAAAAATGTCGTGAGAACTACTACGAATCTTGCTATTTGATCAATAAATGTAGAGCGTTGAAACTTTAACGTTAGATCATATCCACGGGTTTAATGTACGAGTTATCTTAGCTTTTTTTATTACAAATAAACAAGACGACGTTGAGAAGTAACATGTGTGCAATTCATGTGTAATTAGCGTTAATCTCAAAGACAACTTGACAAACCTGTAAACAGAATTGCAAACTGTACAAACATAATATGATAAACCAAGAAATTTGCTTTACCCTTTCAACGTGCACTGCTGAGGTCACCTTAAATATGTATTACAACACACCAGCACTCCCCTGCGGTTTTGCCAAAGTGGATTTCTTTTACCCATGATTTTATCTTTTAACAAGCTACTTGTTTGCAACTAACTTAAACGTTCTTTGTTTGTTTTAATATATATATATATATATATATATATATATATATATATATATATATATATATATATATATATATATATATATATATATATATATATATATATACAGTGTGGTACAGCCGAATGGAATTGATTCAGTATCTCAATTATTGTCCATGGTTATAAGAAAACGCGAAACAGGTCAATTTTAAAATAAAAACTGGCATCCTGCAACGTGAAAACTTCACCCCTACATTCAACCTTATTGTAGTGACAGTTTTAACCCCAAAATTTTTGAATAGGAAGTGAGGGCTCGTGATACCTCATTTAAGAGATATCTTCATTCTCTTTTCAAAAATGATATAGTTTTAAAATTACAAATTTAATTAAATAAAAAATTAATAACTCAACGCGTTTCATTCTTGATAATGAGAAGGCAAGACAGAATAATTTCATTGTCCTTTTTGGACGGTATTGATTAAAAAGAAGACATAAAATGTTTTCAACATTCTTTATTTATTTTATTTATTAATTATCGGTTATTCTAATATTAAAAGAAAATTAAATGCACCCGTATACAAACCCAGGAACTCTCATGGAAGACGATTTTGGTAGAAGAACGTTTTTTTGTTGTTAACAAATGATGGAAATGTTAGATAACAATGTTTTCCAACTAGAACATGTTTTGTTTTCTGATGACTGCAGTTTTAATTCACGGCCATGCTAATCGTCAAAATTGTCCACACTGGTCTAAAGAAAATTCACAGTGGATGAGAGAACATGCGCAATATCCCGAAAAGGTTAATGCTTGAGGAGGAATAGTTGGTTGGAAACCATGTTTTTATCAATATATATATATATATATATATATATATATATATATATATATATATATATATATATATATATATATATAGATAAAATTATTTAGGAGTGCTTCAAAATAATATCGTGCCAACTTTGGCACAGTTATATCCTGATGGAACAAATCCACAAGTTCCAGCGAATGTGATAGTTCCAAAAGGATGGAGCACCAACACGTTACCAAATTAATATCCAGCAGTAGCTCGACTTATTATTTCCAAAACGGTGGAAACGGAGGCGAGGATCGTTAGAATGGCCAGCACGATCACCCGATCCTACGCTATTAAGACTTCTTTTTATGGCGATATGTGAAAAGTACGGTGTACAAAACTAAACCACCCGATTTAGCTCACTTAAGAAAGAGAATAACGAATGCGATTAGATCGGTCACGCGTCAGATATTGATTGACGTTAGAGGAAATTTCAATGCGATTAGAATGCTGCCAAGACGTTGAAAGCATCTAAAATTCACAGTGGATGAGAGAACATGCGCAATATCCCGAAAAGTTTAATGCTTGAGGAGGAATAGTTGGTTGGAAACCATGTCATTGGTACCTTTTTTATCAATATATATATATATATATATATATATATATATATATATATATATATATATATATATATATATATATATATATATATATATATATATATATATATATATATATATATATATATATATATATATTGATAAAATTATTTTGGAGTGCTTCAAAATAATGTCGTGCCAACTTTGGCAAAGTTATATCCTGATGGAACAAATCCACAAGTTTCAGCGAATGTGATATAGTTCCAAAAGGACGGAGCACCAACACGTTACCAAATTAATATCCAGCAGTATCTCGACTTATTATTTCCAAAACGGTGGAAACGGAGGCGAGGATCGTTAGAATGGCCAGCACGATCACCCGATCCTACGCTATTAAGACTTATTTTTATAGCGATATGTGAAAAGTACGGTGTACAAAACTAAACCACCCGATTTAGCTCACTTAAGAAAGAGACTAATGATTGCGATTAGATCGGTCACGCGTCAGATATTGATTGACGTTAGAGGAAATTTCAATACGATTAGTATGCTGCCAAGACGTTCAAAGCATCTATTTTGAACACATCCTGCATTAAGATTGATATGCTTTTAAATTTTTTCTCATTATCAAGAATAAAATGCCATTAGTTACTAATTTTTTAGTGTGTTGTAGCCAAGTTCGTCAATCAGACGAATTTCTATATATTTTTTAAACTTTGCTATAAATTTTAAAACCATGGCATTTCTGAATAGATAATGTAACGATATTTCAACTGAGGTATCAGAAGCCTATTTTATATTCAAAAATTTGCGGGTTGCAACGGTCCCCCGAAGGGGGTTGAATGTGAGGGTGAAGTTTTCAGGTTGCGGAATGTCATTTTTAATGTAAAATTGAAGGGTTTTGGGATTTTTTATAAATATATACAATAATAGAGATAGTGAATCTATTCCATTTGGCTGTCCTAATATATACATGTATAAATATATCCGTTTATTTCACACACAAAAAAGCATTAGTTATGGTAGATAATTTTCAGAACAAATAGCTTAAAAATAAAGATTTATAGTTACGTAAATTTATAACCAAAAAATTGCATTATGTATGTCTATAAGATCATTAAAGAAAAACCTACTCTTATTTGCCTTTTGAGAAGTTTTAGTCTTCTTGAGGTTATACCAACAGATCCGTCAGTTTTACATCATTGAGTATAATTTTGACACTGTGACAACCAACGTAACCAAAGATTTGGCCTATTCTGAATAAATATATTTACATTTCCCGTGTTTTTATATGAAAACTAATTTAATTTTTTAAAAATAATTTATAATCTGTTGGCTCCAAACCACTATCCTTTCATTTTTAAAATATAACATTTTTTCTAGAATATTTGCTTTAATTTAATTGACTCTGCTTTAATATTTGTACTGCTTTGGCTCGTAGAGAAGCTAAAAATATTTTTTTAATACATGCAACATACTCTTCCACTAACAAAAAAAAACTAAATTTCATGCCTTGATGGGGGCAAATAATTGTGCATACAGTTTAACGAAAATAACTTTTTATGAAAGTAACTGAAAGAAAATTGATGTGTATCGAAGTTATTAACAAAAAAAAAAACAACCTAACAATTGTTATGAAAAGCAGTTAGTTATTATTTGAGTGTTCACATCAATGCCTATATTACAAATAGCAAACATATTATATAAAAAGGCCGAAACCTTTTTTTAGTCTAGTTTATTTTTTAGTTTATTAGTTGGAGATTATATATATTTGAAAATATGTCTGCCGGGAGGGCATTCCAAAGCTTAGATGCTCTACGAAGAAACGAGAATTCGTAACGAAATATTAGGCAGGTGGATAATTTATCATTCAAAGCGTGTGCTCTTTGACTAAAACAGGTATTTCTAAGGAGCAACATCGATAGTAATATCGATAAAACAGGCAGAGATCTACAAATCTACTACATTTCTCCTGTGGTCGAGATCGACTGTGATAGATGAACCTCCTATAAGCGAACAGTTCGTTTCTGAATAGAATCTAGGGGGACAAGGTTGTCTTTGGGGCAGCACCCCAGACACGAGAACAATATTCCACCTGTGGACGTATCTGTGCTTTGTAGAGCGTCAACAGCTGCCGTGATAAAAACAAAATTTTAACCTGAAACAGAAACCCAAGCTTCCTTGCTGCTGTTTTTGCAATATTAGAAACATGTAAGTGCCAGAGAAGATCATCTGCAATAGTTATACCCAACGTAGAAATTGAGGATTTTTTGGGTTGCAATCGCTGGAAACACACGAGGTTATCCAGGTGCTCTGCCAGTTTATTTGCGTAAGAGGCAAGGGAATGTTATTTTAAGAACTCACAAAATATACCATTTATGAGTACTTCGTAAGTAATTTCTCTCTTTGTTTATTCTAAGGCATCAATACTTACATATAACGGCTGTTCACCTTTTTTTGCGAAACAAACACTATTATTATATGTTGCCAACCATACCGGCTGTAAACTTTTTTTCGCTAAACAAACACTGTTATAATATTATTATATGTTGCCAGCCCTCTGAACGTCCGGGCCCTGCAGGTCACTCTTCCTAGAGAAGAGGCAATTCTGTGTCTCACTGATAAGGAGCCAGAAGCAGATATTGGGCGAGTCGATGAGAAGAGCTAAGACTTATTATAATGTGAAGGCTTGCTTCATGGTTATATTGCTTGTCATACAGGGGTAGTTGATAAATTTCTTTGCCAAATGTTAAACTGACTTATTTAGTAACCTAAGTATCTGCAAAATGTAAAAAATATAATGAGTATGATCTTCTTCTTATATTAATTTGCTTGTCCAAAACATCAACATATAACTAGATATAGTTTTTTTAATTCAGTTATTTCTAGACAGTGGTTGATAAAATAGTCAAAGCAAAAATTAAATAATTTCGTTGAAATGGACGACACGTCTCCACCAGGGTCTGTTAACTGTTATGTACGATTTTTCGCCAAAACGATTCGTTTTCTCCGCCACTGTTAAATTGTGCTAGCACGCACATTTAACTGCAGCGGCGCTAACATGACTTGCATAAATTACAGAAGATGGTGCCACAAAATTATATAAAAGTAAAAGACTTTTATGCAAACGAGTCTTGATATTATCATTTATGTGCCACATAGTCCAAAAATCTACCAACTAAAAAGTTCAGTAATGTCCAAATTAATGAAAATTCATTTCTTACAAATTACAACATAGAAGCCTCGGTGGTCCAGGGGTAAAAACGTGTGCCTCTGAACCGAAGGGTACTGAGTTCGATTTCCAGGGTTCCCCTTTCACTTTTTTAGTTCACACGGTAAAATTAACATCAATTTGTCATTGTATTTGAGCAAGTTGAATGTCTGCACGTGCCGCCCTTCAAAGGAGGCGTAAAGCCGTCAGTCCCGTGTCCATGCGATGTTGGCGACGTTAAATATCCCTACCCTACTTACAGAAATGCAGAGGTTCAACAAAATTTCCAAGTTGGTGACGTGAAACTACCCCCTGGCGTCGGTGATTCGCCATAGTCGCGGAAATAGACTGACGCTAAAGAAACAAAAACACGCACACACATTGCAACATTGTAACTTCTCACTTGTCAGCTGTCAAATCATTAAAACACCACCTACCGTCCTGTGCAAGTTGTAAGAAATCGTTGTCGGCATTGGTTACACAGTTTTGCCCTCCTAAGTTGTGTAACAGTAATAAGTGAGCTTGTGTAACTAAATTTTTGCGATGGATATCACGTCTACCAAGACCAAGAATATTGTCACATTGAGTGAGCACACGTCTATGCAACAGAAAGAGATTGATAATGAACGTGAAGTAAGTCAAGAGAGCAATAAGTAAGATCTTGAAACGTAAAAGTGACACAGTTTCAGCTGAAGTGGAGACATTGGGCATTTATGGCAGAAATGGAAGACCACAACAAAGAATGGGAGTTTATTGCTTCGAAACAGCAAGTTTAATCCAAGAAAAAAAGAGTCATAAATTACAACAAATTTAACAGCACTTGGTGTAACAATTCACGAGTCAACTGTCCGTAAGAGAATACTATAAACCATTTACCACAGAAAAAACAACTAACTGATCGTATTAAGAAGCAAAAGCTGTCATGGGCCAGAAAATATGAGATGTACTACAGAAGGCTCGAAAATATGTTACTTAAAGATTACTCATTTACTGGTCAAATGTCAAACATTCTGTTCTGGGGGTGTTTATAGGGATTGGATATTGCCAATAGAAGACATAATCAACGGCCAAAAATACAAACCATTATTGAAACATCATTTCAACAAATAACTCACAAAGTGCCAGCCCCAAAGAGAATCAATTTTCCAGCACGACTATACTCATGGCCACAAATCGAAGGAAATGAATTATTTCCAGGATAAGGGGATAAAACTTATAGACTGGCCCGGGAATTCGCCAGATCTAAACCCCCTAGAGAACCTATGCGCCAATTGCAAAGCTAGACTTTTAAAATCGACTGTAGATACTACAAAAAGAAAGATAAAAGAAGCTATCCTTGAGGTGTGGTATTAATGTCTGAAAACTGTCAGAAACTTATCTAATCAATGCCAAAACGAGTAAAAGCATATATTGGCGGCAAAAAGCCGGCATATTTTCTAATAATGAATATAACGGTAATTGTATAGCTTAACAAAACTAG
Organism: Tillus elongatus; assembly: GCA_964006375.1. Classification (NCBI taxonomy): domain Eukaryota; kingdom Metazoa; phylum Arthropoda; class Insecta; order Coleoptera; family Cleridae; genus Tillus; species Tillus elongatus. Next base: position 86,460,123 of record OZ023269.1, on the reverse strand, counting down.
TATGTCATTTAATTAATTTGCACCATTTGTCATCTAAACATTTAGATGTTGGCACACTCTGAAGTCAATAGTGTTGGTAGTTGCCATTTTAGATTTTAACAAATGAAGTAAATTTGTCAAACATTTGAGATTTTTTATTTTTAGAAGCGTCTTTTCTAGTTGGTACATACAAATATGACACCAGTTTTTCAAGTTATATTTAGAACTGTATGTATTCACATTTTTCCCAGTTTAAACGATACATATATTGTTAGTTTCTTCGTGTTGCTTGTGAAGATTTCAACTCTCAAATACTAATAAGATGAAAACAAAATTGTGAGTAACTGAGTTTTATATCATTAATTGGTGATTGAAATTATTTCTCATAATGATTATTCAAAAACGTATAGTGCTGTTAGGAAATGGATAAAATTATTTTAGTTAGACTTTTATAAACGCTTCTAAGGGTGTTTATGTATTATATAGATACTGTACCACCATAAATTATTATTGGTTTAAAACAAATGAATATTTTATATTTAGGATTCTCGTCTATCATATAAAATGACGCTAGTTCTTCTCCGCTATTAAATGGCATTATATAGCAGACATTTCCACATGACAGTTGTCATTCTGAAAGTGAGCATGTCTGTGGTCTGGACTAGGACTGGCAAAAATCACAAAGACCGATATATGATTAATCGACTTCGGCAATAATCGAAGATCTAAATAACCGTTATTCGATTTTTCACATCGATTAATCGAACTTCCAAATGCGTGAATGTTTTTTGGTTCATTGCATAACTTAATATTTGCATTACCTTTAATTTTTTTATGGCAGCCATATTTGATATTTTCATATGTGGAATTTGGATTCAACATTTTCAGCGAATTTTCATTTTAAAAAATCGCAAATAGGTATCGATGGTGATACTTTGCAAAGAAGGCATAATAAACGGCCAAAAATACAAACCATTATTGAAACATCATTTCAACAAATAACTCACAAAGTGCCAGGCCCAAAGAGAAGTAATTTTCCAGCACGACTATACTCATGGCCACAAATCGAAGGAAATGAAATATTTCCAGGATAAGGAGATAAGACTTATAGACTGGCTCGGGAATTCACCAGATCTAAACCCCATAGAGAACCTATGCGCCAATTGCAAAGTCAGTTTAAATTTTTATATATTTATGTTTATATATATATATATATATATATATATATATATATATATATATATATATATATATATATATATACGGCGACAGGCCGAATAGCTCAGTTTGCGAGACTAGTAACCTCTAGAATCGGACTAGGAGGTCACGTATTCAGACAGGCGGTCTTTTTGACTAAACTGTGAAGAGGCCGGCTTCTGATTAGTAATGGGTGGTGTCCTTTGTCTATATGTGTTTGTGTTTTCAAATGAACGCGAATTTGAGCCCCTAAAAGTTATATATATATATATATATATATATATATATATATATATATATATATATATATATATATATATATATATATATATATATGTTTGTATGTATGTATGTATCCGAGCGATAACTCAAAAAGTTATTACCGATTTTGGTAAAACTCGGCAAGATTCTTTATTTTATTAATAGCTTGGATGTTTCTATAAAAAAAATTCGTATCTCAAAAAATAACAAAGTTATTTTGATGAAATTTGGTTGATATGTTGCCCTCGTATATACCTTACTACACACCAAAATTCAATTTTCTAGTTTATAGAAAAATGAGTTATACAAATTTGAAGCATTTAATAAAAATTCGCTACCATAACGCACTTGCTGCATACCGAAATTTTTCTTATCCACATGATATGTCATGTCATATGTCAAAATTATATGAATATATAATTTTGGATATTATTTCTATATCATCCTCCCATTATTAGTCTTCTAGAAATAAATGCGTAACGCGTGAAAATTCAGTTGTTTTGTGTTATGTATTACTAGCGATAAAATTCTGCACAACTTGAGCAATTAATCGACTTTCCATCTCAAAATCTCAACTAACAAGAAGCTTCCTTATCGTGGACATCTGTGCGTTTATTACTCCAGGAATAATTAGCAACCATTCGCTGATTCAGTGTCCTGTTTGCCCGTTCAATGATCAGTTTTATTAGATTATTTTATTGATCGATTAATCGAAAATCACGATTTTTCACAACGTATATATTCGAGAAAATCGATTACCTATTAGATTTTTTTGCATTTCTGCGATGTTAAAAAATCTCGATCTTAGATTAATTGAGAATCGTTGCCAACACTAGTCTGGACCAACCACAAAGCGAAAAGCAAAAGTTTATTTTGTCACAGATAAACGTCGAATATGGTGATTTCAAAACTAATTCTGGAATTAATGCGGTTTACAAAGAGCAAATATTGCATGCAATATCTTTAGCAGGTCTTAATTTTTTGTTTCAATTACTATTCCCTCTCGTTTGATTTGCAAGAAATACATTTGCAATTGGCCCTTTCTGTGATATTTTGGCAGCAGTTTGGAATACTGGCGACGAAATCTTACATTTAATAATTTTCAAACGGAGATTCTGAGCATTAGATTATTTAGGATTAACTCTTTAACTAACATTTTTTTGGCTGGAAAAACATTGTTATAAAATTTCGCTATCTCAATGCACTTGCTGCACCAAAACTGTTTTTTTTTTTTTTTTGTTCCCTCAGGGCTCGTCCGCGGCCTTGCCGCCCCGATAGCACCGCAACCCTTGGTTGATTGTGCATACCCCTAGTCTTACTCCACCCATTCCAAAATCACTGTGCCTTGAACTAGTCTGCACAGCGATTGGTAGGGTGAAGTTTTATATTGCTCTGTCTCCGGTCTAGAGTGACCGTAGATCAGTTGTCTTTTCCGGTCCAGAGCTATACACTCGCACAAGATGTGCTGGGCTGATTCCTCCCCCTCGCCGCAGAGTCTGCATGCGAGGTCCCCTTCGAACCGCCCCATTTTATGTAGGTGTTTCTTGACGGCCATGTGTCCCGTCAAGAGACCTGTTGTGTTTCTGAGCTGTCCTCTGCTAAGGTTTAGCAGCTCCACAGCTCTCTTTGAACTGGGTCCGTCAATTATTGACTTCCCATGTCTGAGCCCTGGACAGTCCGCCCAGTACACCTTGTGTTGGTTTCTGACCCAGGACTTAATGGCTCCCCTGGCAGTGCTCTTTGACACGCCCAGAGCCGGTTCTGGTCCCATAAATGGTTCTGCTGACCCCCTCTTTGCGAGACTGTCAGCTTCTTCATTGCCTTTGACCCCCGAGTGACCCGGCACCCAGATGAGGGTCACCTCATTCTGCCCAGCCAGGTCGCTCGTCTCGTCTCGGCACTCACTCACCAGCCAGGAATTTACCCGTGGGCTACTTAGTGCCTTAAGGGCTGCCTGGCTGTCTGTGGCTATGAGGATCCGCTTGTTGGTGTAGCCCCTCCTCTTGTTCTCCCGCACACAGTGCAGGATGGCGTACATCTCGGCCTGAAACACCGTTGCATGGGCTCCGAGGGAAATACTGTGACTTACCCTCGGTCCTTCCGAGTAAACACCTGCCCCCGTCCCACGCTCCCCGCCAGATCCGTCCGTGAACCAGACGAGCGCGTCCCGTGGTATGCCCGGTGTCTCCTCCCGCCATGCCCCGCGATCAGGGATTTCCACTGTGAAGTTGTTTTCCCTGCACATTCGCGGGCTCGCGAAGTCTGACCTCATTTCAAGCATGGGTTCCTTCACGATCTCCTGAATTTTGCAGTGGCCCCTGAAGCCTGGGTTGATCTTCAGTCTACCATTGCAGGCTAGTCTGTATAGTCCTAGCCTGGCCTCTCCCATAATAACGAAGTGTAGGGGGGGTAGATCCAGCAACACCTCCATGGCGGCTGTTGGGGTTGAAGACATGGCCCCTGTGATGCCTAGGCAAGCCATCCTTTGGATCTTGCCTAGTTTTTGTTTGGCACTGGATTGTGTCACCTTAGGCCACCAGACCAGTGCCGCATATGTTAACGATGGTCTGACCACCCTTGTGTACAGCCAGTGGGCCATACTAGGTCTTAGTCCCCACGTTTTTCCATATAGCCGCCTAGTGACGGCTAAGGTCATGACTGCCTTACGCAGTATTTTTCCAATGTGACCATTCCAGGTTAGCTTAGAGTCCAATACGACCCCAAGATATTTTACCTCCCTGGCCATTGGAACGCTCCTACCGTATAGAGTGAGAGTTCTGTGGCTTTCACACTTCCTCCTCCTCGTAAACGGCACGACGGTTGCTTTCTCGGGGCTCACCCCGAGCCCTTGATCAACCGTCCACCCTTCCACCACTTTCAGTGCAGTCTGCATACGCTCCCACACTGCCTGTGTGACCTTTCCTCGGACTATGATGACAATGTCGTCCGCATAGCCCTGTACCTCATACCCCCCTCCCGAGAGCCTCCCCAGCAGGCCGTCCACGACTAGACACCAGAGCAAGGGAGACAGAACGCTCCCCTGCGGACACCCCGCCGCGACCCCCGCCAGCAGAGTCCCTCCCGCGAGTGAGGTGAACACCGCCCTGTCCCTGAGCATGGAACCGATCCACCTGCAGCAGGTCTCCTCTATTCCACGCTCCCGGGCAGCTGCCAGAACCGATCCGAACGAGGTGTTGCTAAAGGCCCCCTCTATGTCTAGGAAGGCCCCCAGCGCCACCTCCTTGTTCTCCAGCGTATTCTCCAGTTTCAGCACCAGTTGGTGCAGTGCTGTTTCTGTTGAGAATCCTGCTCTGTATGCATATTGTCCGCAGTGTAGAGGATATGCTTCCAGTACACCGCCCCTAATGTGCCGGTCGAGCAGTTTTTCCACTGTTTTCAGCAAGAAGGACATGAGACTTATTGGCCTCAGGGACTTTGCCTGGTCTGTTGGACGCCCAGGTTTAGGAATAAATACAACCCTGGCCAGTCTCCATGCCCTCGGAATGTACCCCAGAGCCAGGCTGGCCCTCATAATGAGGGTAAGCACCGGCGCCAGTATATCTATCCCCTGTTGGAGCATGATGGGCATTATTCCATCAAATCCCGGCGATTTGTATGGCTTAAAGCTGTTAATGGCCCATCTGATTTTGCTCCAGGTAACCACCTCTTTAGCGACTGTCCAGTCTACTCTAGATGCCCGCCTATAAGGCGCCTCTATTTCTGAGTGTTCCCAGTCCGGAGGTGATTGGTTTATTATGTTACAGCCGGGGAAGTGCGTCTGGAGTAAAATTTCCATAGTTTCCTCCCCCGAGCTTGTAAAGCCTCCCGTGGGTGTTCTAAGGGAGCCTATGTTAGTCTGAGGGCCCTTAGACAGGATCTTGTGTAGTCGAGCACTCTCGGACGTGTTTTCCACTTCTTCGCAGTGCCTCCTCCACGACTCCTTCTTGGCGTCCCTCAGTCTTTTGTTATAGGTCGATAGGGCCTGTCTATATTCATCCCATGCTCCCGACCTTTTGGCCGCGTTAAACAGCTTACGAACCTGCGTCCTCCTTTGCCTGAGGTCCTCGTTCCACCATGGGACGTTCCTGGTGGACACCCTCATTTTCAGGGGGCAGTTGGCGTTATAGGCCGAGGTAATTGCGTCTCGCAATTGGACTGCTGCAATCTCGAGGTCTATTGAATCCCTTATGGCCCTCTCAACCCCCCGCAGTTCCACAGCTAGGTCTGCCCTGTAGGCTTCCCAGTCCGCCTTGCGGGGGTCCCGGTACCATACCGTTTCTCTTTCGACTTTGGCGATTTCAAACCGGATGTATCTGTGGTCTGAGCTACTCACTTCCCCAGACACAGCCCAGCTTTTAACAAAGTCACCCAGAAACTGGGTGGAAACTGTTAGGTCTAAAACTTCCTCACGCCGTGTTGTGACGAATGTCGGTTTATTACCTCTATTCAATATGTCTAAATTAAATTTCATAAAGAATTGTAAAAGTGCCTCACCCCTAGAGTTTGTGTCCGAGCTACCCCACAACTCATGGTGCGCATTCGCATCCATGCCGATGATGGTCTGCCATCCACCTGCTCTGCTACCCACCATCAGCTGCTCCAATTCGTTGGGTGGAGGAGGGTCCGTGCTGTCCCCTGGCAGATAGGCTGACGCGACAGTAATGTCCCTCAGCCCATCCGCTCCTCCACATCGGATTTTGATCGTTGCCAGGTCCCTGGAACAGAAATTCATTAGAGGGAGAAACTCTATCCCTTCCCTGACAAAAATGCAGGCCCTCGGATTCTCGCTGGACCTGCTGTAGATGAGCTTTCCATTAGCTCCGCCGAGTCCCTTGATCTCTCCTTTGTAGGAGTACGGTTCCTGGATGAGGGCCACATCCGTGTTCCTCAGAGCCATTAGTAGTCCGGCCGTGGCTGCCCTACTGTGTTGGAGGTTGACCTGAAGGAACCTAAGTCCCATTAACCCTTAATTGCTTCCCCAGTGGGCGGAAGCTAACCCTTCCCATGCCCCAGAATGCCTTGAAGGAGGTTCCTTCAAGGGCTCTGTAAGATGTCGGGTCGATCGAGAAGGCGAGCGTCTGTCCTTTCTCCTCTGCCTTCCTGCTTAGAACCGACCAGTGTTGCGTCCCCAGTTCAGGGTTCTGGATCTTAAGTCTGCTGATCACCGTCTCCTGCGGGACGGTGTCAGGGATCCGTACGAGGACCTTGCGTCTCTTTGGGAGTTCCTTGGGCTCGACGGCTGTCAAGTCCGCCCCCTCCCAAATCTGACCGAGGCCCCCGATCGTTTTCCGCAGCCAGTCCCGCGACTGCGGGCCGGCACAGGTTATCCAGAGGATGCCCCCCGTCAGGCGCGTCCGGTGGAACTGAGGCGGGCTCTCCCCTTCCTGAAGAGAGTCCACTGCAGCTACCACCGCAGCCTGGATCAGGTCCGCCTTCCCCTGGTCTAGCGTGACCTCAGGATGGCGTCTGTCAATCACCGCCATCCCGAGGCCCTCCGCAGCCTCCCTGTAAGAGCCAGTCTGCGCCGGTGTTCCGGCCTTAGTTCCTTTGGGAGGTCTGTCTGTAGTAGGCGTGCTAGAGCCAGAGCGCGGCGTCTTCCGACTCGCACTCTCCTCTTGCGCCTTTACAGGCACCCTGGCCCTTTTGGAACGTCTGTCTGTAGTGGGCGTGCTAGAGTTCGAGCGCGTCCTCTTCTGACCCGCACTCCCCTCTTGCGCCTTTACAGGTTTCTCGACCGTCCAGGTCCCGGCCGCCATTTTTTGCGCCCTCCGGAGCTTCTTTCTTTGCGCCCCGGAAAGACGCTTGGACTGCCGGGGCAGTCCCTCTACTCTAACAGTAGAGTCCTCACTGGTGGAGGGGCCCCCGGAGTCCGCGGAGCTCGCCGCCCTCCGGTGGGACCCAGCCTCCAGCTTGGGTGTCGGGGACAGGTCTCTGGCCGAAGCTACCCCCTGATCCCCCGTATCTACGCCGGTCGTGGGACCTCCAGAGTCCGCTGCCGCACCCTGGCTCGTCTCCGTTTCCGGGATAGACTCAAGGCTCAAGTCTGTAGCCGGAGCCACTCCTCGAGCCTCATTGGTTTTGGTTTTATATGTATTTATAATCTTCATGTTGTTCCCACGAGAATGGGGGAAATACTGTCCACACCATCAGAACCCCCTGTGTGGTGCAAGGCGGGTTACTCTGGAGGGTTGCCTGGTACTCCAGAGGTTCCGTTCACGACACCATCGCCCTGGTGCCATCCATCCATAGGCACGGGTCACGTGACACCGTAGATTGGGGGAGTTTAGTTCGACCTCCTTGTCTAGATCCGTCATGTTTAGTTATTAGCAGGGTCACCTCGTGCAGGATGCGGATTTTTACCGCGCATGACGGTCTTGGGGAAAGCTTCATCGGGAGTTTATGTTGTTATTTCCACTTCCTCAGCTTGCCCCCTGGAGTCCTTTGGCCCGCGACTCCTTAACCCCACCAAAACTGTTTACTTGTTTTACAAAGTAGGCAATATTTTTTAACTTTTTGTAAGACAAACTGTGAGGTCAGCTTAGCGTATATTCTATGAACAACAAATAAGAGACAACATTAATTAAGTAGTAATTAACTATACAATCAAACAATCAATCGACTAAGTTTAATGATGAGACTATTAATGAAACTGGTAATAAAACATAATAAGGGCTTCCAAGAATCTTGTAATTTGATCTAAAATCAGAAATTTTATTATCAACAACAAACTAAAATAAATATCTGTGTAAGACAAGCAATAAAAACCCCTGTTTCAATTATGTGCAGATATATAAGTACCAATCACACAATTATTCGTTGCTGATTGTAAATCGACGAACCGAAACGTCCAAAATAATGAACTAGATGAAAATAAGTATAGAAGTATAATTATATAACATCTGTTTCCTGTTACATTTGTTCTGTGTTAGATAATTAGGAATTGAGTTTTTTTATCTGCTCTACATCTATCGTTTTTAACCGTTATTCGTAAATTTGAATTACCATAAAACCTGAAATGTGGAGCATCAACTTTGTTTTTATGTTTACACTAAAAGTAAAGATTTAATAACACCTAGCAACCGCCAGTTCTGATGGCGAACTTTGATATTAACAGTATTTCTTTCGGCACGTGCCCTACCTGGCAGTAATATTAATGTATTCATCCTTTGAAATCTGTATACTTTAAGCCGCGTTTATTAGAAATAATAGCAAATAAATAGAAAAGAAGTTCTAGTTCACAAATATGTTATAGAGTGTGATGATAAAGTTCGGAACATAATTCATAAATGCGCTATTTGATTTTTTCAACAAAAACGCTCGGACAGGTTAACTTATCTTTTCAATTGCCAACGTATGACGTAAAAATTACATATGTGACGTCACCTATTTCTGAATGGTGACGTCATCATAAGTTTTTAAATGACAACCATGTTTTTTGCTGATTTTCCATAGACCTGCTTACTACTTAAATGATGATAAAAAAAATGATACCTGACAACGAAAATCACTAATGATAATAATAATCAATTTATTAGTTACATATACCCATTGGGTGTTAAAACATGTCATACAATAAACAAGGCAACCTAAAATAACATTTACACAATTATACATATATCATCTAAACATGATACAACATAATTTAAACGAAAAGTTAAATCAGAAGCGTCAAAAACATCTGAATATTTCGTTTGGTTTGATCTAAAGGCTTGTTCTTTACCTCCGGGATATCGTTATAAATTTTTATCAGGCTATATTGCACATTGCATTTGATTTTATTTTTCTTTAGTTTTGAAGAACTAAGTTATGTTTTGTTATTTTGTCATAAGAGTGTGCTTGTACATATTTGACGAACAGATGTAAATTCTCTCTTACAAAGTATATGGATTCAAGTATATATAGGGAATACAAGGTAAGTATATTATTGCATTTAAAGTGCGGCTTACAAGATTCTGTTTGTTTTAGTCTAAGAATTCCCCGAATTTTTTGGATAAGATACGTTCCCTCCAATTCTGTTGACGCACCCCAGAATATTATCCCATATCGAAACCTTGATTCCAGGTAAGCATGATATGCAGTAAGTGCTGACTTAATTGACACAATCCTACTGCTGCTCTTAAGGCAAAGCAATATTTTGTCGTAAATTGTACTAGTTTATTGATGTGAATTCTCCAGTCAAGTCGTGCATCCTGGTGTAAACCCAAAAATTTAGATGAGTCTGAAGTGTCCATATTACCGTCACCATTAACACAAATTTTCAGTCTGTCGTCTGAGTTTGTAAAATATAAAAGATGGGTCTTTTCAAGATTAAGACTCGAGTTGTGTGAGGAAAAGTAACCATGCATTATCGCAACCGAAAAGTCTGGTTGAAGATTTTCTATATTGTTTTTCCTGAATATTAGTGTAGTGTCCTCTGCATACCTGACTGTTTTTTCTTCTTCTAGTATGTCATGATCTAGTGAGTCAAATGCTTTACTTAGATCGACAAATGTTCCGATAACATATTCTTTTTCGTTTAACCCATGTAATACACCCACAAAGTGTGTCACATATTGCCCTTATTTTAGACCTGTTTTTTCCTGAAGGCATTTTCTTCAAAGAAATGCATTATCTACTGTAAATTATTTTTTCAAAAATGTTTGAACAGTTTGGTAGTAATGATACCTGTCTGTAATTTTTCAGCTCGCCTGGATCCTCCTTTTTAAATAACAGTTGCACCTCTGCAGTCTTAAGTTTTTCTGGAAACACTCCAGATATATATTATATGATTTTTATATTTCCTGGTGTGCTATAATATTATCGATCATCTTAAAGTACAGATCACGTTTTCTCATGAATGATGTTTTGATTCCCTTAATCAACCATGCATTAGTCTTAAGTTGCCTATTCCTACACACCCTTTCAGTTAAAATAACTCTAATTACTAAGTTATATTTAAGCAAAAACAAGTGCTTCATTCACATCAGCATCAGTAAAAATTATCAAATTTGTTGCTACTAAATATTCGCCTCTTTATTCTTTGTATGTTGTACTTAGACCTAAACTTCAGCGGTACATATGCTATTAGAGCATAATGATCAGATATCGCACTACAGACTACTAAGGATTCCTTCATGTCACTTTTATTTACAAAAATGTTACCTATGAATGAGGACGTGGTTTTCGTCTCTCTGGTTGGCTTAAAAATAGTCTGATGTACATTGTATGAGTACATAATATCCACTGGAACAGTCTTCAGCCAATAAATCTAATGTATAGCTTATAATTCTTGAGACAACACTTTCGAGAATTTTAATAAGTTATTAAAAAATACACCAACACATCCAAGTGGCGATCTGTATATACATAAAACAATTAGCCTAAACTTATTTATTACTATACTACAACACTCAAAGTCAACGTCCATACTTTTATGATTTAGGTCCAGATATTCATCATAATCGACACCTCTTTGTACAAAGATTCACGGGCCTCCATGAAGTTATGTCTCACAACATAACACGAAGCCAGAATGTAACCGTCAATCAACATGCTCTCCATTTCTCTGCTGGTTTTTTTACATATTAATAAACCATTAGCAAAAACCTTCAATTCCAGAATATTGTTTCTCAAAGATTAATTATTTTGATGTAAGACTTCAATGTGGTCATCTTACCAGTATTGAGATAACTTACAACACCAGAGTCCAATGATTCTGGATAAAAAATAATTTTGTAAATATAAAGTATCTTCCTGAGAAACTAAGCCAACGTCATCCTGTTTTTTATGCAACATTACTTTGCTACCCTCCTTAAAACTTGTACTCGTATCTATTGGTTTAATAAATATCAAATTCTTTGCAACATTGCCATTTTTCTTATTGATTGTTCAATAACTAGACAGTATTCCGTCAAACAAAGCACCACTGGTTTATTACATATTAATAAACCATTAGTAAAAGCTTTCAATTCCAGAATCTTGTTTCTCAAAGATTGAATATTTTGATGTAAGACTTCAATGGCTTCAATGTGGTCATTGACCTTATTAGTATTGAGATAACTTACAACACCAGAGTCCAATGATTCTGGATAAAAAATAATTTTGTAAATGTAAAATATCTTCCTGAGAAACTAAGCCAACGTCATCCTGTTTTTTATGCAATATTACTTTGCTACCCTCCTTAAAACTTGTACTCGTATCTATTGGTTTAATAAATATTAAATTCTTTGCAACATTGTCATTTTTCTTATTGATTGTTCAATAACTAATCTTCTCCGCGTCTTTTATTTAATATTAATTGGAAGCTATGTTTCGCTGCCTTCAATATGAGGGTTAAACTTTAACAGGCTATCTTCCAACGTGTAGTTAAATTTCTTCATTTGATTCATATTGAAGTTAGATTCTGGCACAGATGCGAACATAATGTTAGTGTGACTACACAATTTTAGTTGCTTACAAATAATTCTAAACTTTGACGTTGTATTTTGTTCAAGATCATTATATCCACCCACCATGATTACATGGTCATCTATTGGTCAACTCTCCCCACACCTTTCAGTACCTCGATTAGTCGTGCTTCTCTTTATGGACTAGCATTTTACCAGACAGACTACTGTTGCAATTCGTACCAAATTTATCTTCTAAGATCATCCAGTATCTCTTTTCTCTTTGTTTTCAACTGTGATGTACCTTCGGAATTACATGCTTTTCTCAAAAACTTTGTATTACAAAAAGTTTTTTTGTTTCAAAGTGTTGCATTCTGGTATATTATCTTGTTGAGTTTCAGTGCCTCTTACTTCTTCATGACGTTTATTTTCTATTATCTGTATGTTGTCTCCGGGCAAATTGCTATTGCTCTAGCATTCTTATTGTCGGGATCATATTCCTATGAATTTATTCCACTTTCTTTAAGTCTGATTCTAAGTTTAGCACCTTTTGATTTCCATCATCAACCTGTTTTTCCAATATATTGCAATCATCAGACTGTTTTTTCACCTGCTCTTTTAAGCTAATAACAACCTCCCTGTGTTTATTGATTTATAATGTATATTTCACTTCAGCTTCAGCAGCCTCGTCAACAAAGTCTTGAATCTTACGCATTTCCTTCTTATATTTTTTCTTTTACCTCTTTTTTTTTTTGGCGTATCCAGCTCCTGTCTTTAACTCTCTTAGCACACTTAAAGTTTCTACTGCATCCTCACTTTCCTTTAACTTGACTTTCAAACTCTCAACCTGATCCTCCAGGGATTTCTGACTCACTTTTTCATCTTCAAATTGTCTCTCACGGGCTACTGAACAGTAAATTGTATGAAGAGCTAACTTCTTATAGTCTTTAATTCAGCTCAAGCAGCTTGAGTAGAAGACAGAGTAGCACTGAGCACACACAAGCCCAGCAGTCTTTACTCTTGCTGCATTTAAACCTATTCTCCATAACAAAACTTTAAGACCACCTGTATATCTTCAAAATTTAATTTCGGGATTTATTTTTAATGTTTTAGAATTCACTGATTGTTAAAATATGATCCTGTTCAATTCATAAATAAACAGAAAATATCAATGTATCTGTTCCTTATCATGAAACCTTTTACTCTTTTTATTACACTGGTTTATATCAACTTTTGTCTATTTAATAGACAACTATAAGGTCTATCAGTTCTATAACATGCCACCAACATCGGCAGAGCTAACACCAATCAACCCCACAGAATTAAGATTTTTTTTAAGTCTCTGTCGCACTGCAATTTTCGAACTTTCAGCAAGCATTTAATGAACAGCTTACAGTCACCATCACTGTTATTGATTATTATTACCTGCCGTTTAAATTAATTAATTGGCTTAGTGTTGAAAGTGTAAAATTGCTAAAAGTAATCAATTCTAATTCGAATTTATCATAAATAGCACGTTTAACTGTTATGCCACATCGAGGTCAAAATTTCAAAAGTCGTATGTTGTGAGCAGAATTGGGAAAGCTTTAAAATGAGGTGTCACTCAACATAGGGTGCCATTTAAAAATTAAGGGTACTTTACGTCCTTGCCTAAGGGGTAGGTTCCGAGACACCAAAACTTACTCCATCATGTGCCCCCCCTTGAAAGCAAAGTCGACGTGTTCCGGATTGTTCCTTTTTTGATTCCGATATTTTTCAGGTGGGATGTTTTAATTGGCACATCTGTACATATAAGTTGTCCGCAAAATACTGTTTAAAATCAACTTCCTTCGCATTCGCTGCTACAATTACTACACAGGCCTTTCCTTGTATAGATTTAAACACAGAACGATTCATATACCTAGATTTTACACTTGACAGAGGATAACAAAGCTGTTGATACAGCTTTATATTTATTGTATCTGTGCCAAAATGTTGCACCGTTTCGAAGATATAAAACAATTTTAAAAGTTCTCTTCAATTTTATTCAACCGCTCTTGTATGAAAATAATGTCAAGATTGTTATTAAAAAACCTTCCACCTCTTTTACAACATAAAATTTAGAACCTGTAAACACTTGTACGTGTACTTTGGTAAAATCCATACCAACACTATCGTGTTTTACACCTGACGATCATTTCGCTAATAAAGCTTTAACAAAGAATAAAATAGGCTAAAAAATGAGTGTGGTGAAAGTTGCTTAACGCTTAAAAATTGAATATTGTTTGGTATATTGGTATATTGCGAGATGATCTAAAACATATTTATATGTTTTTGCATACAAAAGTTTTGTGGCTACGAAAATCAACTGACGGGACCAATATTTTACTAAAGAATTTGAACAGAAGCAAGCTACTTTGGACATTTGAAAAACGGACATGTCAGTAAAACGAATGTCGTAAAACAATATCTGCGTGAACGAGAAATTAATAGGACTAAATGACATAATTTATATATGGCAGGTTACAAGTATAAATCAGAATTTGCGGAAGTTACATGACAAAATTTCACAAGCCATGAAAATGATACCTAGAACATTCTCTATAACGTTGTAATATATTAGAGTATATGCTTTCTTACAGGTGACCAGTATACCCGCCCCCTTAAACTCACAAAATACACTAACAGGCAAAGAAACGTTGTAATGATAAGTACACTTTTGATAACCCAATTAACTACAATATTTTTATGACACTTAAGAACGTGTCGCTAACAAAGTTAACGTCATCAGAGAATGATTAATCTGGTCAGATTATTCATCATCTTATGACGCTAACTTTGTTAGCAAAATGATTGTCGGGTCTCAAAAATGCGTTCTTAGAGTGTCTCAAGTGTTCTTAGAGGTTCCAATATTTTAGTGACTGAAAATAAATATATTTTAGTTTAAAAAAAATCATAATAAAGATTATGTAAGCTAAACTGGATAAAATACGTAAACAGTTTTGTCTCATGGACTCATTTCTCGAAATCAATAGTTAGTAATAAAAACTATTTAAGCTTGGAAAAGACTACAATTATGATATTTTAGTCTTACCAAATAATTGTCCAATCAGAAAAATCAAAAACAAAAAATAGACAGCCAGTCTTAGATTTGAAGGAAAAAATTATTTTCAGACATTATAGCGTTGATTGATTCGGTAAGTGAATTGAAAATAGGGGCAAACCGCTACCTATTCAAGAAAAATGTTTTCTATACACAGAACTCAAAAGGCAAAGGATCAGTTAGAATGATCAAGAAATGTTTTGTATTTTAAGCGAATGTGAACTAAGGTATTTTCCCACAAAAAAATCTTAAAAAATCCAACTTTTGTTGTCTTCGGTGGACTGACAAACCGATGGCGTTTACTTAACAATAAAATCCATAAAGTCCAAGAGAACACACTGTCTATACTCTATAGTTTTTCTTAAGTCCGTAATAAAAATATATTCTTAATTTCTAAATATATTCTTTTAGGGCTCTTTAGGGCCCTCTTATCGTCATTCCTCTTTTGAATAAAACTATAAGTGTAATGCCTACATTTATGGCAAAAAATTAAGTAATGGATCTTTTAGATGACGACATTCCAGATTTAGACGTGATCCTGCAAAAAATACCGCCCAAAAAATCAACGCTATATTAGTTATAACAGTTGCAGGTCTTTGCTGGCGTCTACGAGTTTCCAACATTGTGAAAATTGCAGCGAAGAAGCTTCGGTTTCTGATTCTTTGCAGCTTTTTATACACTGTTTAAGGTACAGGTACGTCCATAATTGTAATGTTATTCTTATGTCTGGGATACCGTCAAACACCACTGTGTTCCATTTAAATTTCATTCAGAAGCGACCTGTTCGCTTCATATGAGATTTATTTATCACTGACAATCTGATTTATGTTTATCACAAACTAAAATTTGGTCATATCTGCCTGATTTATCCATACTACCATAAAAACTGTTCCCCAGAAATTGCAGTTTTTTTAATGGCGACCTCTAATCGGCAAACCCGTTCTACCCAAAAATAGCAGACGTTTATGGTTAAACTACTTACCTGTCGAATAGTTCGTTAGGATTCTGTTTTTTTTTCTTCTTGTGAACCTTAACTGGGAAATGCCTTTCCATAGGTCATACTATTTCTGTAAACATAGTCTTCAGTTATTTTAAAAGCGACTTTTGTCGCACACTTGTGTGGACCATATCCTTCCAGGCAATCAGATTCAGACGCCAGCAGTCCACTACAGACCAAGTCCTCTGTGTGGTTGGAAAGATCACCGAAGGATTTAACAAGAATAAGTCAACTAATGCAATATTTCTAGACATTGCTCAAGCCTTCGTCGGGGTTTGGAATGCAGGCCGACTTAACAAACTTCTCTCATTCCATTGCCCGCTTCCGGTTATACTCCTTATCAGATCATACCTGAAACAAAGGAAGTTCCAGCTCAGACCTGGGAACGAGATCCAGAATTTACTCAGCCAGGGCTCCCGCAGGTTTCTGCTATCTTCCCAATGCTGCACAATATGTTTGTCGCAGACATTCTGACACCGCCCCAAAACGTGATATACGCACTATACGCAGACGACACTACCATCCTCCGCAGTTCCACGCAACGTCTGCAAGCTGCCGTGGACCAGCTGCAAGACTAATACGAGAAATCATGCCATGCCAATAAGCATGACAAATGCGCAGCACAACTGCGCCAAATACCTCGGGGTTATCCTCGATAAACGTTTAACACGGCGCCCCCATGTCCAACAGAAAACTTCGATGTTCGTCTGGGAGTTCTTTCCACTTAACAGAAACTCCAAATTATCCATGAACAATAAACTGCTCATGTACAAAGTGACAATCCGGATTGCCTTGACCTCTCCCGCATGGACCACTACGGCACACGTACATCAATACCCTTCAAATCGTCGAGAATAAAATTCTGAGGATGGTCACCGGAGCGAAATGGTTTATCAGAGACAGTCAGAGTTACCTACCTCAAACATAATATTGTGTTGCTCAAGAAGAGTCTTTTGGATCAAGAGTTTGTAATATCTCTTTTACAGACTAAAAATATTCAAACTTCCGATGACATGGAAGCACTGTCCAAATTTATTTTAACCAGCCATGGGAGTACCAAGGGCGGCAAAGACAAACAAGTAGCATTAAGCGACAAGGAAAAATTTTTTTTTTAAGTGGTGGAACAAAATGTGTTGCACCGGCTTCGGACACCTGCCACAGGGTAAGTAATTTTATTTCTTCCTACAGTCAGGCACTGAAGCAGTCTAAGGGTACTCCTACCATTTCGTCCGTTCCCGGAGTCAATAGCAAAATCGAATGGACCGTAGTAAGTGGAAGACGGCAAGTTAAAACTGCTTTAAATGAGCGATCCAAGAGACGGGACAGAAAGCAAGTGCTGGGGTGCAATGTGCAAAAAGACCTTCTTTTAAAAAGTGCTCCAAAAAATAATATCTTTTCATGTGTCGCGCCTTGATCCGGAGACGAGTATTGACGACGTAAGGGGTTTCCTCGAGAAATTATGCGAAATTGCAGGTTGCGAGCTACTGAAATCCAAGTACCTAAAGATATAGAGCTCGTTTAGAATTACGGCGCGAGAGGAAAACATGGAAGAACTTTTAGAGCCCTCAGTCTGTCCAAGTGGTGTTTTAACACAACGGTTTTTTCATGGGAGGAGGTCAGCGGATATACCGACTTGATTGACTCAGGTTCTAATGTACTCGTTATGAACATTCAAGATTTACATGAGTTAAAATTTGATTGCATGTCTGCTGAGATGCCTTCCAGTGTCGGAGTCGTATGCCTCACGGAAATCTGGTGTCGCGGGGAGGTGGTGCGGCACTTGACTTTGCATGGCTTCAGGTTGGCTAGCTATTTCTGCCGTTATCAGTATAACCGCGGAGGTGTGGTAATATGGATAAAGCATGACATTGGGTTTAAGGCAGTGGACTTGAAAAGTTTCAGCAAAGAAATAGTGAAGTTTGTGTATGTATACACTGATCTAAATATAAGCCCAAGAGGCGCCAGCGTGCAGAATAGTGCGTTATCTGACCACAAGGCAATTCTAGTTAAACTACCTAATTGTTTAAAAAGCAGTAACAAAAATACTACAAAATTTATAAGGTCTTTTGGAGAAAGTAGGATATTGTCGTTTGCGAGCTCCCTGGCGGAGAAGTTGAAGGACATTTATTACGAACCGGATATTAATTTTTTTTATCCAAGTTTAATAAATTGTTTTTGTTCTATTTCCAGTTGCGTTTTCCCTTGAAAAGGATCACTTCTATGGCAGATCAATTCTGGCTAAACCAAGATGTCAGACACTCAGGCGACAGCCTAAGACTACTCTTCGATCTGCAGAGGCATGACCCGTTGTTGAGGGAGACATACATTAAAATAAAAAAAGGCCCATAGGCTATTTACCTTAAAAATTAAAAGACATTTTTACAACCAACAAATTCAGCAATCAGATAATAAATCGAAAGCAGCTTTGAAAATTATAAATTGCCTCTCTGGTAAGAACTTTAAATCGAAGCGCAATTGAAGCATAAGTATAAACTATAAAAATCAATGAATCACCGATCCCCTCCAGGTTGCAAATGCTTTTAGTGAATTTTTTATCAATTCTGTTGAAGAACAATTGAATGTCATTCCTACCACTAGACTGGGTTCTCGCGAATCTCTCACCGGGCATGTTTCTGATCCCGCTCTCGGAGAATGAAATAATAATATTATTATGAAGCTAAAAAACAAAAAGTATTGTGAAGTAGATGGAATTCCACCTTTTTTGGTGAAGAGAGTTGCTCATCTGATCGTTAGGCCGCTTTCGTTTCTGGTGAATCTTCAGCATGGTGTGTATCCAAAATTGTATAAAAAATAAGGGGCACTGTCTTGTATAAAAAAGGTGACCCAGCATCTATTAAAAATTATAGACAGGTCACTATAGTGACTACCTTCTCCAAAGTACTGGAGCTAGCCACGTTGGAGAGACTGACCTCTTTTTTGGATAAGTTTGAAATATTTTATCCTAATCAATATGGGCTAAGGAAAAATAATTGTTATAAATGCAGTATATAAGTTTAACGAGAACATTCTAGGGTTGATCGATGCAGGAGGGTGTGCTGTTGGGGTATTGTGTGACCTCGGCAGGACATTCGACAGCGCTGATCATGGAATCCTGTTGTCTAAATTAGCGGACTATGGTGTAAGGGGTGTAGCTGGGGCTTGGTTTGAGTCCTATTTCTCGAACAGGACTCAATTTATTGAGATGTCTTCTGGTGCTGACTGCCTTT
The DNA here is from genome assembly GCA_964006375.1 of Tillus elongatus. Classification (NCBI taxonomy): domain Eukaryota; kingdom Metazoa; phylum Arthropoda; class Insecta; order Coleoptera; family Cleridae; genus Tillus; species Tillus elongatus. Next base: position 86,441,016 of record OZ023269.1, on the reverse strand, counting down.
AGCGTAATAGATCGAAGACAATTTCAGTCAAGTACAGAGTCTCATGGGGTTCTATATTGGGCCCTGTGTTGTTTAATATTTACGTAAATGATCTGGCAGCGTTACCGAACGTCGTTATGTTCTTCTGTTCTAATTATAAAATTGAGCACAGACTAACAACAAACCCTGATGTACACGATTATAATACACGCAGTGCTGATTATCTTGAAATAAAACTGCACAATATGCTACCACACAAGATAAAAGATATACAATCTTTTAAGCAGTTTAGGGGAGCCGATAGTGAACCGATGCTCGATAATGCTTTCTACTCGTTAGAATAGTTTGTTTTTGTAGGAGTGTAAGTTAGTCACTTGTGATTATCTACTGTTTTAATTTTGTACCGCTCACCTTATATTTTTATATTAGAGTTCGACTTGTGTCTTGTTGACTGTGTATGCATGTGTTTTGTACTGTTGTTGTATTTGTTTTTATATAATTTGACATGACCTATACGATGTATAATAGTCTTCGTGTCAATAAAGTTATTTTTATTATTCTTATTCTGCTCTGAAAATGACTCCAATACTTGATTTTTTACCTCAACTATCCACCACTCAGTTCGGCAAAGCCGCTTCCCACCCAAATGATATCCTCCGCAGTGCCTCTGACTACGACGAACAAAGACATAGCGTCCATAGCTTATCGTGGCCCGCTAACAAGGCAAACAGAATGGAAACATTCAAAACCCAATGTCATATGTTAAATCTCTTGACCAAGGTCCAGTACTCCAGAGAGAAGGATTTAGTGGGTGCGAGTCCCAAACTACCTCAAATTCCCACACACTACAGTGTGTGACTGAGTGTGTCGATAATGGATTCCCCGTCCCCGGTTCAAAAAAATATTTTTTTCTCGTACAACAATCAAGCTCATGGTGCCTTTGAAACATTCCATTTTATGAAATACTTTATAAAAAAAAACAGATGTCTAGTAAACTCAGAGTACACTTTTGAAAAACAAATTTACCACAACATATTTCATCATAAACCTGTTCGTTGAACTAAATAGTTCAATATACCTTCCGATGAAGCCAACTTCGTTAGTGAAACAATCATTACGTATAAAATTATGCTGACCGAATGGTAATTTATGTAACGCGGAAGTTAATTTTCTTTAATAACATTAACAAATATTTTTTATGTGGACGATTCCTTTAATTCGTGAGCAATTTTTTATTTGGTAAATAATATAGAAATACAATGTCAACATTGTACAAGAATATATCAAATTTACAGACGATACACAAAATCTAAATTAATCTATTGACATATATACAAGTTTGTAAGAGCAGAAGGAGACAGGACATAGAATAAGATGTCCTATATAAGTGTATGATATAAGATATTACAAGAGTTCAGATTCTGAACTGATTAAATATTATGTTTAGCGACAACGAAACGGAAAAACGATTGCATCAATGTCACGAGAATTTTAGTGGCGGTTTATTCAAGAACAATTTCTATTTTTGTTTTCCGACCCAAATACTTAAAGTTGTGTATCACACTTATAAAACTAGAGCTGGTTACAAAACGTTAGGCAACTTAAATAGATCAGTATTACGTGTGATCCGCATAAATATGGCAACGCTTCATTAATTGCTCAGCGCGAATCACGACCTACACTTCAAATTACAGTTCTAAGGCTTAGTAGTAATATATGCTTGTGTAAGAGTCCAGTTACAATTTTAGCGAGATTAAATCTTGATATTACCATAATTTGGTCACGATAAATATTAACACGTGTTGCACTATCGTTTAACTTTTTTTCATACCGGGTTAAAATTAACCAGGTCTCCTCTAAGTAAATTTAAATGTGATATGATCTGATCTGTGATAGTCTCATAATAACCTACAGCTGCATGTATACAGTGTGTCCGAAATAGGTGACTACAGCCTTACTATCTCGGAATAGTTAAAGAGGTAGAGAAATGGTTAAACGGAGTAAGGTTCAGTGTATCTGTTTTTTATTCGTATCCCAAAAGAGTACCTGCACTTTTGGACACAATGGGTCGCCATCTCGGTGCGGAACCAGGTAGTATGTTGTCACGACAGCACCAATTAACACAAAATTTTATAAATAGAGACTGTGTACAACCAACCAACAATTTTTATAAATTGTCAGCCCTGTCCCGCCCATTTCTTCCCTAATAAGGAGACACAATGTATGGCAGGCTAGATGTAATAGCTAGATGTAACACCTAGCCTGACATACATTGTCCCTTTATTAGAGAAGAAATGGGCCAGGGCTGCCAATTTACGAAAATTGTTGGTTGGTTGTACACAGTCACTATTTATAACATTTTGTGTTAATTAGTGCTGTTGTGAGAACATACTACCTGGTTCCGCGCCGAGATGGCGACCCCGTCGTACATCTCACAATGTTCTAATAGGCTGGCTGCCTTACCTTATAGGTGTATTCTCGCTGTAATTAGTATAGCGCACTGACGAGCTCTAATTAGAGCGAAATCGGTCTGCGTTTCTAATTTTGGTGAGAATACATCTATCCTTACAACCTTTATTAATATAAGGCTGTTCAAACTTCAAATTTAATTATTTCCACAATTTGTCACAGCCTTAAACAATAACATCAATAAATCACTTAAGTGTGTACATGCTGAAATTGTATTTACGTTATTAAAAATAATAGATACAATAAAGGAAAAAATACAAATCTCAAACGAGAAGTTAAAAAATCTGTGGCTAATGACAATTCCGTCGAGGCCATACCATCTTTTTTACCACCACCACCACCACATCAATAAATCAGACACTACAACGAAAATATCGACACACATCAATCTATTGTCTAATTATAACTTTTTTTTTAATACTTAGACGTATTTTGTTTCAAGTATTTAATTGAAGAGAAGAACTTCCAAGAAAGGGGAATCGATTCGATCAGTTTGCTCATTTAAAACAAGGTAGCTACTGTCATGTATGCGCTTTTTTACTTGTATGGCTCCAAAAAAGCCAAGTTTGCGCTTGTCATTACAAAAATGTAATGACTCTATGCGGTTATTTACTGTGGGTCTCTGTTAGGTATTAATTATATGTTTTGCCAATGTAGATTTGTCAGCGCGGTTATTTCGAAATGCAGAAATATGTTTCTTGTATCTGGTATTAGAATTTCTAGAAGTCTGACCGATGTGAATTGAGCTATAGTGTGTGCAGGCTAATTGATAAACTCCGGCTTTTGCCAAAAATTTGATTTTTCTTTCGCGTTAAACAACAAATCATGCGTCGCGTTGTAATATTTAAATGCTACATTTGCATTTGTACAGGTCATTTAAAAAAAATTTAAATGTTTTCTGAAATGGTTCTAAAATAAGTCATCGAAACATATTTGCTCTCCTTAGTGTCTCTAATATTTTAATAAATTGAATTATGTGTTGATTAAGTTAAATTAATTTGTATTCTTTTCTCTATCATTTTATCTAGTATTTTAACAGAGTAGCCATTACTAAATGCTACTTGTTTAATTATTGAAATTTCTTTTTCCAAATCGGTTTCGGAAATATCTATTTAAAATGTACGATGTATTATTGAATGATAGGCTAGCTTTGGTGAAAAATGGTGACATTAATCGTATGGTATGGTTGTGTCTGTGCAAGTAGATTTTTTGTATGTTGAAAAATCAATCGAATTATTTTCTAACTTCCTAATGGTTTTATCTTAAAAAAAATATACAACTACTAGCTTTTTCTTCTAAAGTAAACTTGATATTTGCATGTGGGTTATTAATAAAATTTAAAAATTCATTTAGTTTTATGGGGGTACCTTGAAAACTTCCTAAAATATCATCTACATATCTGTACCAAAAGACAATATTATGTGAAACTCCTGGTGTTAAAATTTGATTTCTAAGTTTTCCATAAATATGTTGGCTATTAAAGGAGACAACAGACTACAACAGACCAATAGGACATAGACAAAGCCTCCTTCGTGCAGCTTTTAGCCATGTGTTTTTCCTCACCGAAAGAGCCCCAGCCTAGTTAGGCTTCCGAATTCGCACAGTACATCTACAAAGTATGTACTTTATCTGCCAGACTCACCTGGCTCATGCCTGTTTATTCGGCAGTGTCCTGCTAATACACCTACTATTATTCGAATGGCATTTCTAGCCTTTCTAGTAGGTCTTGTGAATTTCGGTGAATGTTTTTTGATTTGTGGGCATATATCCACTGTTTTATTTTATAATAAAAAAATAATTAACGTGTACCACATATCTTTAATATTTTTTTCTCCAATAACCAGACATTTTACGTTGCTAAATGAAGGAAGGCGTAAATTAATTATAACTTGAAATACCGATATTGATCATCTGTACCTAAAAGACCTACCTACGTACTAGTTCAGAATTCTTACTCTTCTTTGCACCATCGTTAGTCTAGAGTACTTACACGATGCGTACTTACTAGTTCTTCAAATCCGATTTAGTCACAATATATTATTTGTCAACAACCAATGAAAAAAGTCTTATTTACACATTAAACCTTTAACTCCCAGCCAGAGCAACACTGTGTGCAAAATCTATGCCAGCAAGCATGTTTTTCTCCTTGGTAAATTTGTGGGTGTTATCGCCAGCTCGAATTCGTTGCAATACCTTTTTCTTTAAACAAACCTCTTTGGCACTATTGTTTTGCCGCTCTAACTTCTTCTTTTTTCATGTACATTGTTTTTTGCGTACAAGAACGTCTACCAAAAACTTAAGACGCTGCTATAGAAACTACCTTATCCATAGTATTTTACGACAGGTTTGTTGTACAGTGCTGTCTCTATGGTACCACACACATGACTGCTGATAAGCAAAGCCGCATCGCCTAACAAATGATTATTTTTATTTTGAGTGTTTGGCAACTAATTTTTTTGTATTTAAATAGTTGATGAAACAGTTAGTCAGTTGTAGTTCCCTCGTCCGTCAGCAACAGACTAGTCGAAGTTATACAAAGCAAAAATAACAATTAATGAAAAAAAAACAGAAAACATTATCTTGATAAAAAACGGAAGAACAGTGATATAGAGTTTTAACCAGATCTGTGTTGCACAACTAAACTAATGTGACTTTCGGCATTCCAAGTGCATACTTGCTTGCAAATTGTTTAGCTAGGTAATGTCATAGTTTATTTCTTGGCGTACAGATTCAAAAGCATTTACCTCGGTATTTGCTATTAATGTGTTTATGGTACTTCAGCGGGCAGGAAAAGACGCCTGCTCTTTGGCAAGACCTAACTTGCACCAGAAGATCAACTTTCGCCCTCAAAAAATGACGAATTCTGTAAAAGGCTGGACTTGATGGCTGAAATATAAGACAGTTAGGTGTGAGCCACAATAGATCTGAAAGTCGCAGTAAAGGGACCGTTATGACCCACTCACAACCTAAATTCTACTACTTCCGTTCGATCTGGTTTGTATTCTTTTCCCATTTTTAGTTTTTTGATCTTTTCCTTTCACGCATAATATGTAGTTGTTGCAACAGTTCTTTAAACATCTACAAAACTTATTTACGAAATGAAACTGAAGCATAATCATAGGATCAAACGAACTTACCTTAAGTGATGTTCGATCTTGATTATCAGAAAGCTTTGTTGAAGTAAGTAGAGTCCCAACACGCTCCCAAATTTCTCTACGTTTTATACCCTACTGTTTGCAACAATAAGTTTAAACCAAACTGAATATTATATTGGATGATAAAAATAATCTAAATAAGAGGATAAGTTTGTTTATCTCTCAAAATTCGTGGATCGTAACCAGAATGAGAGGTACTACAAAACTTATTTACTTCAACGAAGCTTTCACATAATCAAGATCGAACATAACTTAAGGTAAGTTCGTTTCAACCCAGGATTATTTCTTTAAAACATTGATAATGCGGCATGTTGTGTTCTATCAAGATATACAAGTCAGTACATTAATTTTAGTTTCGGCATATTACTTTAACACACAAAACAAACAACTGCCAGTAAAGTATGAAGCAAACAGAAAAAGCAGTTCAAATGTTGACTAGTACAATACAAATACGGAATGAAAGGTCAAATAAATCTCTTCCTGTTCACCTAAATAAAGCTACTCGAGATAACTAATAAAAAACAGTCCACAAAAGTAAGCCAGAGGTTGTGCAATATATAATTAAGAATAAAATCATCCTTTGTTTCTGAAACTTTAATTACTACACTACAACCAATCTTGAAAAATCATAAATACATCGTGTCAGGCAGAACGTGCATTCGGTAAAACAGCAGAAGTCACGCAAGCTATTTAAAAATCTAGAAAAAAAATATAATAAGAAACAATTAGGTGCCTTTCAATGTCACATAATTAGATACAACCAACACAACAAAAATCGCACATTTCGGTAACGATCTAAGGCTAAGAGAATAATTTCTCATCGTTATTTTTCGCCAGATTCAAACTGAAAATAGATGCACGATTTCGGTCTAAATTAACATAAAAACATTTTCGATCAATGACGTCACAATACTAACATTTCATCACATCTTTTAATACCACTTATATCCATTTTCCCAAAAAAACCTCGTCTACAGATATTAATTTCATATGACCGTAGGCAAATAAGCACCACGAAACATGAAACTATTAATCAAGATGGGCATAGCCTTCACCTTGAATCCATCTTCCTATGAAATCACCTTTAGGAATTTGAACAAAACGAAACACGTAATCTCGCAAAATATGTTGAATCATTCTTCAAGACGTCTTGACTTGTATTATTCAGGGTCATTGTTCATCAAAAACATTTCTTTGTATACAATAACACAAGCTGAACTTATGGTTATTACTATCTGTGCGAGAGGCTGCATCAGAAATAATGACTCAAATAAATTATTATGGTTCCAATAATATTGTTCGGGTATCACGGATAACATTACGATTGATCTTGTTGTTATTATTGATGTGGTTGGTATATATCAAACACATTGGTTACAGTGTGGAACAGCCAAATGACATAAATTCAGTATCTCACTCATTGTGAATATTTATTAAATATCCTGAAACACGTCAATTTTACATAAATAAGTGGCATCATGCAACGTGAAAACATCACCCCTACATTTAACCCCTTTCGAGTGACAGTTGCAAGCACCAAATTTTTTAATAGGAAGTAGGAGCTTGTGATACCTCATTTGAAAGACCTCTTTATTCTTTATTTTAAATTGCTATGGTTTTAAAATATATTGCAAAAGTTAACAGTAAATAAAAATCAAATTCATATGATTGACGAACTTGGCTACAACACACTAAAAATTAATATCTAATCGCGTTTCATTCTTGGTAATGAGAAAGCAAGAAAAAAACAATTTCAGTGTCCTGTTTGGACGGTATCAACTAAAAAGAAGACAAAAAGTTATCGACATTCTTCCAAGTTGGCAATGGTATCTTTGTTTAAATAGAGATATTCTTGATAATGAGAAAACAAGAAAAAACAATTTTAGTGTCCTGTTTGGACGGTATCAACTAAAAAGAAGACAAAAACTTATCGACATTCTTCCTGGTTGGTAATGGTAACTTTGTTTAAATAGAGAGATCTACATCATCTCAAACAGTCAGGCAATGATAAAGATTCTGAAATCTTTCAAAACCGAGTCTAAACTGACCTGGGGCAGCAAAAAATCATTAAAGCAATTGGCTACGAACAACAAAGTACTTTGATGTGGGTACCAGCGCATCAAGGCATTGCAGTAAAGGAAGTAGATAGCGTTGCAAAAAAGGCAGCAACACCACCATTCTATGGCCCTATTGTGGACTAAGAAAAAGCCTTGTCAGAAATGAATTTGATACCTGGGAGAGGAACCAAATGCTGCCGTACTGGAGGAAAACGCCAGGCTTAAGACAAGCAAAACAGTTCATCACCATATCAACACGGACGTTGTTGAAACTGTTTCTTGAATTGGACAGGAGCAACTTGAGAATAATCACAGGACTTGTCACAGGACACTCCTCACTAAGGTATCACCTTATGAAGATGGGCCAGGTCGGACAGTGATAACTGCAGATACTGCACTGAAGTAGCGGAAATAACAGGGTACTTGACATGCGAGTGCATCGCTCAGTTCTGCAAAACGCTCAAATACCTTGGAGCGGTAACTTTAACACCCCAGGAAATAGGTAAAATAGCCCCCAAAAAGATAGTAGACTATACGAAAACTCTGAACACTTTGGGGAACTAACTAACTACAAAATACCCATTGGGGCCACAGTACTAACAGGCCAAAGGCGTATACGACTCATTAAACAATCTACAACCTAGTTTTGTTTAAAACTCCTTAGTAACTTGCTGTGTGCTGGTAACAGCATGACAGTCGTTGTCAGTTGTTGACTGAAATTCAGAAACATTGTTTATTTAACAGAAATGCATAAAATAACAATTCCATAGATGATTGGCTACGGAGATAAAACACCATCACGAATCGAAGTTGCTCGCCCATTCAAGAAAAATTTTGCGATTAGTGAAACTGAAAAAAAAAGTATATACCTATTTATATATATATATATATATATATATATATATATATATATATATATATATATATATATATATATATATATATATATATTTAAACTGACCTCGGATATGTGTTTGTTCTAAGGGCCCTAGTTCGCGCTAATTAAAAGACATATTTATAAAATTCAAAAGTGGCAATGTCCTCGTTGTTAATTTTTTTCTACAAAAATTCACTAAAAAGCAAAAATAAGAGAAAAAATGTTTATATTACCATTTTAATCAGATGTCAAAAGGTTGTCAGAGGTTATATCAAATTTTAGTTGGACGATTCTCAACAGAGTAGATAGGTTCCTAATCATTATTTATGGCAGTGAAGATATCCATACCGATAATTTATTGCGTGGGCATTGTCCAAATTCTTGTACTAAATTATATTTTTTTTACAGTTTTGTACTTTTTAATTACTTAACCTCAAACTACTTGATTTGGTTAATATACAAATGCTTTTTGGTTTGTATCTGGCTTTCGATAGAACTGATTTTTTAACGGTTGTAACACTTAGTTTAGCTTTAACCCAGGAACCCAAATTTTGGTACATAATACAGTGTTTATGAAAAAAATGTGCACTACCTTATCATTATAACTTTGCTATTTTCGAAAATGACTATTTTTTCCGAAAGTAAGCCTAATTTTTTCCCGAAAAAAAATACTTTTATTTTGCTACACAATGCAAGAGACAATAACCAAAGGAACCTACCTATCCAGTTTTATCGATTTTTTTTGTCCTTTGTATATGAGCTACCCCGCACAAGTCTATGAGTTCTGGGTGCGGAGTTTATCTGCTGTGGTGTAGTTAGCTTAGTGATTTTGTACCTCTAGTTCGCACGGTGTTTAAGGAATTCGAAAATTGTCCTAGCTTAATCTCGTTACTGGCAAATTTTGTCCACGAAAAAAAAAAACAAAAAAATAAAACAAAACGGATTCTAACGTTCAATTTCAACAAAAATTTTTTTATTATACTGTAGCCTATACGTCTGATTAAATACGACAAAAAAATATTAAGGTTAATTTCGTACGTGCATCACAATTGGAACCGTGTGTGTATGCCTACCATAAACAATGACGAATTGTTTACTTTTAAATGTTATGTAAATCTTTTAAAGTAAGTTAACAAGCCCAAATAAGTCGCTTACTTTTAAATCTATTTGTATAGCAATCAATATTTCACAGAATGTATGCAAATCAGCTTAATACTTAACGTTGAAAATCTGTTCAAGTCCAACGAACACAATATTAAGTTCTGATGCAGGGGGCACCTATGACCATTTACAAATACAATATGTCAAAATTTAATTCATCTAAATTTCTTTCTTTCTTTTCATTAACGTCGGTCTATTTCCGCGACTATGGCTAATCAACCGCCGACAGGGAGCAGTTTCACCTCACTATCCTGGAACTTTCGCCCAACCCCTGCCTTTCTGTAAGGAGGGTAGGGATCTTTAATGTGCTCAACATTGCATGAATTCACAATCGTATATATCACCATGCATCGTTAGGTTAATTACATTTTAGTTTAATCTATCTGCCACCAATTGGTATGAAAATTGGCTACCACGACGCAGGGCCCGACCTAGTGCCCAGAGCGGCAAAATTGAGGACTGTAGAATTTTTATGCTCTGTAATAATTTGCTCGAAACTTTGAATCGGATAAATCTTGTCAGTAAATTAACGCAAAGTAAAGATTCTGACTTAGTTTATGTCATTAAACGACTAAAAACACCAAAGTTTTCTTTAAAAACTCACGTTCAGATGAGTATTTTACTCAAGTTATTAAAGACCCAAAGGCTTGAAAGTGAATGAAATGGATAGCGAGGTGTTATATTTTGAAAATGTGCCTTTAGGTGTTCACATCGTGGTCGATCAAAAAAGAAGCAGTTTGGTTACGAGGGTGATGATGAAACAATCCTCGTCAAAAATATAAGATCGAAGTATTTTTCTACATGTAGATACAGCTATAAACTCCATGGCGGTTTTCCCAGATTACTGAGGATAGTAAACATTTTGCTTTTTTGTGTACAATATATGTCTTAAGAGAACTGCCAAAAGATGGATTATTAAAACATTGTAAGAACCTAGAGACTGTTTTAACCCACAAAGACTCATCTGATATAAATATATTAGAACCTTCAAATATCGTTCTTGAATGATTTTAGGTGGTAATTTGTCTCCTCAAGACGTTTTAAAATTTATAGCAGATTTAAGATTTCGTCCAAAAATCAGTATTGCTCTCAGAATTCTTTTGACTTTACCATTAACAGTTGCGTGTGGTGAAAGAAGCTTATCTAAAGTAAAAATAATAAAAAATTATCTGTGATGAACGGCATTGGCTATGATTTCAATAGAACATAAGGTTTGCGACAGTACAAATTTATCACAAATTATTAAAGATTTTGTAGAACGACAGATGTGAAGAAAATTATTTTAGTTTAGAAAAAAATATGTTTTAACTTAAATTGTTGCCTATGTGGAGTTTTTTTCTGGATGAATAAACATCAAACTTGAACGTGAAATCGTTTATTTTTTAATGACTAATTCTCCTGGTCGCTCTACATAATTGCTGTTTTTTTAATTTTCATTAAATTAAAAAAAAAACATGTCTTGCTGTTTTCATTCATCTAAACTGCAGGGTCGATGTAACAAAAGTTACACCATATCTTTTAAACTTCTGAAGCGATTTTAATTTAAAGTGTTCACTGTTCCCTAAGTTAAAAGATACAAAGTCGATAAAAAAGAATTATTTCAATCCAATTAGTAGTTTCTGAGAAATTCTTGAACAAACGTACATACTACATACAAACATACACACATGAAATTTGGTATACACGTTCAAAAGCGCCAGCAGACCAACATATGTGAATATTTTACAATTCCAACAATATTACATACATACGGGCCGTAATGATAACCTTTTTAGTGAATTTTCTTTAAAATATTAACTAATGAGGGCATCCCGAATGAATTGTGAAAAACTTTCTTCAAGTGAGCACGAAATAGGCCCCCTAGACCACATATCCGGGGTCAGTTTCAATATATATATATATATATATATATATATATATATATATATATATATATATATATATATATATATATATATAGGGTGGCGCATTGAAAACGAAACAGACCGATTTGCGCCCACAGAAATTTTTTTTAAGAAACGCTGAAACACGTCAATTTTAATATTGAGGGAGACATGTTTTGACATAAAACTCAACTTTGTCACATCAGCCCCTTAAGGGTGGTGATAACGACCCTTATATTTTAAACAGGGAACATGGGTCGAGTGTTACATCATTTGAAAGCTCTTTCTTTTCTGAATTCAGCACACTAATTTTTTTTGGAAGTTTTATCAACTCGTTTAAAAATTATTCACAGTTGAACATGCAAAAACTCATTTCACTCATTCCGATAAAAAATGTACTGATAGTCAATGTTTTGTTTATTATTTCAGTTTATCGGTCGGTTTGATACTTGATAGTACTACCGAAAATTAATTTCACAATGGTGTATCCTGTAGAAGAAAGAGTTGAAATATTTACTCTTTTTTTCAAAAACGATGACTGTGCCAACCGTACGGTAAATTTGTTTAATGAACGACATCCGAACAGACATGTTAACAGAAAATACATTTTGGAGTTAGTTGCAAAGTTTCGACACAGTGGTTCAGTAGTCAACAAAAAACGGGATCCTGAACATGAATTTCCGGTTAGAAATGAGACTACTGAGATTGAAGTTTTAGGACAGATTGCTGCAGACCCAACTTTGAGCACGAGAAAATTGGCAACTGTTTCAAACATCAAAAGAAGAACTAGTCCGCGAATATTGAAGCATCATAAATTTCACCCGTATAAAATTCATCTTGTACAACAACTGAATGAAGATGATTTTGATCGACGGCTGGAGTTTTGTGAAGTTATGACTGCACGAATAGCTGATAATAGGAACTTTCTGTTCAATATCTGTTTTTCAGACGAGTGTACGTTTTTATTAAACTCTACAGTCAATCGTCATAATTGTCGTTATCAGCCAGATAATAATCCAAGAAATTTTCACGAAGTCCACACTTAAACTCCACAGAAATTGAATGTCTGGACTGACATTTTTGGAGACCGTTTAATTGGACCAATTTTTCTTGATGGCAATTTGAGTGGCGAAACATATTTGGAGTTACTAGAAGATATCGTTTACCCTCTACTAATTGACATTGTTGAAATTGTTGAAAATGATGGTTTCTATCAAGAAAATCAATTAGTGTTTCAACAATATGAAGCCCCTCCGCATTTTTCACAACGTGTTTCAGCGAGTTTTTGAACAGAGAGTTTCCAGAGCAATGGATTGGACGTAGAGGTGCTATTGAGTGGCCCCCTAGATCACCGGATTTAACTCCTTTAGATTTCTTTCTATAGGGCCATTTAAAGAGTAGAATTTTCGAAACAGTACCGGAATCGCTGGAAGAATTACGACGACGAATTGTTGAAGAATGCCGTCTAATAACTCCACAAATGCTCCAGAATATCAGAGCTCGTTTTGAACAAAATTTGTACTTTTGTATGGAAGCTGGTGGTCAACAATTTGAACACCAGCTTAACCGAATAAACATTTTTGAACGTTTGGTTTTGTTTTTTAGTTTTTTTTAACGAAAAATTGATTAATTAGTGCATTTCTTATCACAATGAATGAAATACGTTCTTGCAATTCCAACTGTGAATAATTTTTAAAGTAGTTGATAAAACTTTAAAAAAATAGTATGCTGAATTCAGAAAAGAAAGAGCTTTCAAATGATGTAACACCCGACCCATTTTCCCTATTTAAAATATAAGGGTTGTTATCAACACCCTTAAGGGGTTGATGTGACAAAGTTGAGTTTTATGTCAAAACATGTCCCCCTCAATATTAAAATTGACATGTTTCAGCGTTTCTTAAAAGAAAATTATCTGGACGCAAATCGGTCTGTTTCGTTTTCAATGCGCCACCCTGTATATATATATATATATATATATATATATATATATATATATATATATATATATGCAATATCAATTGGCAACTTTTAGGGAAAGAACCTGAAACAAATACGAGTTTTGTAGAGAAAATTTCGAAAAAAGGGTGTTTTACAAACCCTTAAGTTTCAGATTCAACCGTCATTGTCCTTCCAATTACTAAAATATTTCCAGAAAATTTATTTCAAATAGACCCTTTCTCTGATACTTTGGCAGTAGTTTTAGTTGCAGAGTTTATGGCTTAATAGTTTATAACTATTTAGCGTTCACCGTTTTTGAGTTATTTCAATTGTTTTGCAACTTCTTCACACACACACACATCAATAATTATGATAGAGTACGTGTGTTACCAATAGATAGGATAATCTGGTGACTCATTCACAGACGTTTTCGTTTATATTATTCCTCGAAAAAATAGAGATGCCGTATACAGAGCGCTCTCAAATAGTGACTTAATTTGAAAAAATTTAAACTGTCAACCCATTTTCTCCTACCCGCACACTCTAGTTTTGGAAATATTTCTGACGTTGACTTTTTTTTCAATCTTAATTATAGATTAGGTATATCATTTAAATTTTATGTCTTCCGTAACCGAATTTTTTGCAAAAAATAGTTATTTTTCGCAAATTTTTTATTGTTTCCGTATAAACCATTATTCGTAAGGTTTATGTGACATTTTGGTAATTAATAATAAATGTTTAATAAATTATTGTAAAAAAATGTTTTCAGATTTTGTGAAAAAACTGTTTGCAAATTTTCACGCAAAATTTTGTGGGGGTTTTGTCGAAAAGTTTTTTGTTAATAATTATTTGATGGTAGTGGTAGCTTGACGAGGTTCATTGGCCAGGAAAATCGAACTAGTTTTTTCGGGAACATTTTACGTTAATTTGCCCAAAATTTTAGTACTTTTTCAAACAATGAAGTTATTTTGATGAAATATGTTTTGTTTCTACTATGTAGGTTATACGGTAACCAAATTTGAGGCCTTCGTTCTTTAAAATAAGACATATCAACTATTAAAACCATTTTTATGAAAATTCACTGCTATAACGCACTTGCTGCGTCCAGACTTTCTTTAAGTCGATTAAAAATTGCACCATCCGATCTCTGGAATAACATTGTTATGACTTATAAAGTGTCATTCTAAAGAGCAGCAAATATTATTTTGCCCGGAACGGCTAAAAAGCTAGATCAGGCCCTGCTACGATGCAGGACTTTTTGTTTACAATCTCCTAAAATTTAGTAAATTTAGTTTTAATAGAGATACATGCATTACATAAGTTACAGGTCTGAGTAGTAAAGAATTTATGGTTTTAGTGAATTTTCGTAGAAAAAATTGACTAGTGGGGAGCTCCCGACTTTTGAATTTTGAATAATTCCCATATTGGGGTCAGTTTCAATTTTTAAATATTTATAAATATATATATATATATATATATATATATATATATATATATATATATATATATATATATATATATATATATATATATATATATATATATATATATATATATATATGTATGTATGTGTGTATGTGTGTATGTGTGTATGTGTGTCTGTCTGTGTGTGTGTGTGCGCGCGCGCGCGCGCGTGTGTGTGTGTGTGTGTGTGTGTGTGTGTGTGTGTGTGTGTGTGTGTGTGTGTGTGTGTGTGTGTGTGTGTGTGTGTGTGTGTGTGTGTGTGTGTGTGTGTGTGTGTGTGTGTGTGTGTGTGTGTGTGTGCGCGCGCGTATATCACACCGATAATACAAAAATAATGGGCCCGTTGGCCCATTTTGATAATATTTGGAGTGTACCTTCATTTTGTAAGTGGCTGGGATAAGTTCGTTATCTAGGAAAGGTTTTGCGTTTTCTTTCGAAAAAATGTTTGTCTCAAAACATAAAAAAGCTATGGTAACTAAATTTGGTAGGTAGGTTTATGATATAAAATGTAAACTATACACCAAAATTTAGATTTCTATGCTACGAGAAAAAAAGTTATAAATATTTGATGCCAGATCATTTCTATGAAAACTCACTGCCATAACGCACTTGCTGAGTCCAGGCTTTTATTGTTGGTGCTAACATGAGGTAATAATGTTTGTTTTTTAATGTAGTATAGTGTGTCAGTCTGTGAGCTATTTTCATAGAATATTTGTGTAAAGTGATACCGATCGTTAAAATCATTATCTTCATATCATGACTAGCTTAAAATAATTGTTCATATTTTTAAACCATGAACCGTATCTTTTACCGGAAATGATATCCGCCGTTTGAATTTAACGATGTTTTTTATACATGATACCACCTATATTTATTCCCATATTGTACATTATTGTAAGATCACTGTTCGCTTGTTAAAAACAATGAGCTTCCTTTATGTTATGGAACATGTTTTAAAATTCATTTATATCCTCACATCCGGATCGGAATGCTGTTTTTTATTTTCTGTGATATGCTCTTTGACCAACGCTTAAGGTCATTTGTAATGTAATCATATCCGTTAAATTACATTCTGCACACATTTGACGCAAATCACTTTTGCGTTTATTATAGCTTATTTACTGTTTGTCCTGTTTTAGTGAATTCTCGTAGAAAAAATGTACCATTGGGAAGATCGCGCCTTTTGAATTTTGAAAAAAATGTTGCAAATGATCGCAAACTAGGACGCCTAGAACCCATATCCGGCGTCAGTTTTAAATTTTATATGTTTATATATAGTGTGTCCAAGTAAGTACACTTTGAGAACACCCAAATCACCACAACACATAGGTCTCTGAAATATGTGTTGTGGTGATTTGGATGTTCTCCAAGTGTACTTATTAGTGCTCATCACAAGTTCCAGTTTTCACATAGTGTGTCCAAGATAAACAAGGCCATTATGGGGATCTCCAAAACGGTAGCAGATACAGATTCATAAATGGGAGAAAAATTGCGCACTCACAAGGTCAACAAACTGGCGGTTAAGCATCTCCGAAAAATTTTTGGTTTTTGAAATATTTTGAAAAAAATGGGATTTTTCGATTTTACATATTATTTTTTTCTGGCATTGATGGTGGACCTCTCATTTTCTGATATCATATTCTGGAAGCCCTTTATATTCCAAATTCAGCGATGTCACATTTTGCGGTTTAGTGCCATCTTATTTTAGACCTGAATCAAGTTTTCTTGATTAAGGTCGAAAAAAAAAGACTAAAATGATACTAAACCACACATCGCTGAATTGGGAATAAAAAGGGCTTTCATAATATATCAAAAAATGAGGGCCCTATTTAAAAAAAAGTTGATGATGGTCCCGCAAAGGCAAAATGTCGGATTCAAAAATTAGCAATGCTAAGTTAAAGAAAATGAAAAGTTGCTGTGGAGAAGTGTCATCGGTATTGGTGTAGGTCCACCATTAAGGCCAGAAAAAAATAATATGTAAAACCGAAAAATCCAAATTTTTTAAAATATCTCAAAAACAAAAAAAATTTGTGGATGTCTAACCAAGTCTGTATCTGCTACCGTTCTGGAGATCCCCATAGTGGCCCTCCTTATCTTGGACACATTATACATATATATATATATATATATATATATATATATATATATATATATATATATATATATATATATATATATATATATATATATATATATATATATATATATATATATATATATATATATATATATATCACACCGATACCTCAAAAAATAATCAGCAGATTTTGATAAAATCTGGCATTTTGCCGAAAAACTTGCTCCGATTTTTCTGGCAAACGAAGTTATCCAAGCCACTTACAAAAGGAAGGTCCTTTTGTAAGTGGCTTGGATAAGTTCGTTTGCCAGAAAAATCGGAGCAAGTTTTCCGGCAAAATTTAGAGTTTTCTTCCGAAAACGTGTTTTATTTCAAAGACTAAAAAATCTGTGGTAGCGAAATTTGGTAGGTAGATTTATTATATAATAATTAAACTATACACCAAAATTTAGATTTCTATGTTACAAGTAAAAAGAGTTATAAAAATATTTGGTACCAGATCATTTCTATGAAAATTCACTACCGTAACGCACTTTCTGCGTCCAGATAGTTTGTTTCTTGTTTTTGAATTTGAATTAAAATCTGTTTCCGATTTAGATTGATATTTAACAAAAAATATCTCTGCCATGTGCTTTTTTTCAAATGGTCATTAAAAAAATCGCTTATTAGAGGTATCTATCGATGGTGAGACTTTGCAAAAATTTCTCAAACGAGCGCGAAATAGAACCCCTGGAACCCATATCTGGGGTGAGTTTCGAATTTAATATGTTACCGAAAACTAAACAACGAAAAAACTTCTTGGTTAGGAACACAAAAAAGAATGTGTGAGGTCTCACAAGCTAGGAGATATATAACATCTAAAAGACACAAAAAAACACAAAATAGAACACCTTTAACAGCCACGACGACATGGTCAGCATTATAAAAGCATTGTGAAAATATAAAAAACATTCACGTCCTATCAGGGTTCCTGTGAATGGCATGGGACTTTTAGGTCTTCATGGATGACATATAAGCTCAGAAGTGCCAACAAAAGACGACAGATGAAGAAAGACACCCAGAACCAACAGAGTATATGTGGTCACAGAATTGACACCATATTCAAGGATGACACCAAGTTTTAGAACCACTGACTGATAAACATACACTAACCATTGACCACGGAAACACCAGGAAATTTGAACCCGTGCTTTAAGGAAGGGCTGTTATCTTGTAAAACTGTTACCAGTTTAGACCAACTTGCAGTAGCTCTAGTAAAATAATGGTTTCTGAAGAGAAGATAAATAATTTAACCGTTCCTTAGAACACACTTAAGTCAAAATTATAGTAAAATTGCGACTTTTAGATTATTTATCTCTTGTTGCCTTTTTTGTTCCTTTATTTTTAGTCCACACTGCCAATCGGTTTCAGCCAATAAGAAAATCGACAAAAGAAAAGGATTTTAAAGTTTCCAACTTAATTTCTCAAGACTCGCAGTGCTCCAAATTAAGAGAACTCGGTATCTTTCGAAAAATAATAAATGTCGTTTAAAATTATATATTGCAAGCAACCCCCTTCTATTTAAAGGATTGAAGTCACCCACGATCAGGAATTCTAATCCAGGGGTTGAAAATTTAAAAAATTATGTCGTCCGAAAAACCACAATTAACGTACCCAAGCATTTTTTGTTTTCTCTTGTCATAACGGAGAAAACCTGCGTGAAAAGTTGTCGAGTATGAAGTATTTTATAGTATGGGCCCAAAAGCTTGACTTTGGATAAGCAGGAGATAAATTAAATCAGTTGAAACCTGACTATGAAGAAAAATTATAAAACCAGATGCACCGATAGAAATACGAATAAAGGTGTGTCAGAAAAAATGCGTTCACCAGTACAGCTCAGTTTCAGCTCTAACTCAACTGTTGCAGGAATTAATTGTCGTTGACTAAACTAAACTTAATGCTGGAGTATTTCTTTTTCCGCTAGTATTCTTTTTTATTCTCAATTCATGGAAAATTGTAAGACACATTCTAAAATGGTTATGAAAATCATCTGGAGTGTAATTTGATGTTACATCCTCATAATATCTTCATTTCTCGTTGGTTTGGTTCTTTCAAGCAGCATTGTAAACACCGAATAAGCAACATGTTTATCGCTGGTCATATCACATTGATATCTAGTGGATCATCCGCTAATTCCATTACAATGCGATTTATAAATTCATTATTATTTTCCTTATCTATTTTCGATTTTAAAGCTTTTTTTAAATCTTGCTTTCGACTTGCAGTTAACACTATTGACTTAGCGCGCAATTTTAACAGACAAATGTCAAAATACTGCTTACAGTCAACAATGCGTTCATAAGATTTCCACTCGCTGAACTGTATCAGGAGTCAACAGATGAGCGCTTAAACCATAGTCCCAACGTAAACTGTAACGACCCCCAGGGGTCGACTCCGACCTGCAAGGCGTCCATGTCGGTAAAAAAACATTGTTGTGCATATAAGATGTACATGAGGGTCCACGAAATTGAATCTTATTGAGACAGGTGATCACCAACATTTAGGTGTTCCGTAAATGTCATACTGCACCTGACACAGATAGTACCTACGTACTTACATAATATTTACTTTCAATAAACATAGAAATTACCTACTTTTATAAACCATATAAAACATATTGCACCCGTGGTGTTTGCATCCGCCGACACCATTTAGTTACTAAAATCTGAGTGGCAGATTGCATCAATCTCTTCAATTCGTCATGAACGCAGTCAACAAAACGTCACCGAAATTATCCAAGCTGGCATGGAATTATTTATTTTACGTACACAGAAAACCTCTTCAGCCACTCAAAAGCCCCGGTTCTCTAAATCCTGTGACAAGGCCAGACTTGAAAAGGTCAAAGCTCACAAAACGCTTCTACACAATCCCAGTAAAGAAAACCGTCAAGCATTTAACGACGCAAGAAACCGCTATGTCGGCATTCTTTCCGAGGCAAAAAACTCGTTTAATAACCACATCAAAAACAAAGTCCTCTTAAGCTCTAACGGCGGCAAACCCTTCTGGACCCTTGCTAAATCTATTGGGAATAATTTCTGCAAAAGGACGTTCCCGCCTCTTGTCTCAGGGGATGAAATTGTTTCTAACGCCCTGGGCAAGGCTGAACTTCTTGCTTCGTTGTTCGCCGGCAATTCTACTCTCAACCCACCTCCAAATGTTCAACCACCAACAGTCCCCAATGTCGCGCATAAAATGACGGATATCATTTTCAAAACTAAAAAGGTATGCTCTCTTCTCTTAATACCAGGAAAGCCTCTGGCCTTGACGAGATCCCAGCAATTATTCTCAAAAAATGCGCACCAGAACTTGCTCCTGTCCTGACTCGTCTGTTTCAGATATCTTACAATAAAGGCATATTCCCTAGTAACTGGAAAACTGCTCGAGTACAACCATCCCCAAGAAAGGATCCAAAGCGCTTCCTAGCAACTACAGGCCTATTTCTCTCCTTTCAGTCGTCTCTAAAGTGATGGAAAAGTATATAAATACCGAATTACTAAAATTTCTTGAAAAACACAGTCGAATCCACGACAGGCAGTATGGATTCCGTCAGCGCAGATCGACTGCCGACCTCCTTTCCTTTGTCACCCATTCTTGGAACAAGTCTATGGAACTACACGGTGAATCCCAGATTATCGCTCTAGACAGATCCAAAGCATTCGACCAGGTCTGGCACGCAGCGCTGCTTAATAAACTTCCGGCCTATGGCCTACCACCAAAACTTTGTACCTGGACAGCAAATTTCCTCTCCAACAGGAGCATTTCTGTTGTTGTGGATGGCCATTCCTCTAAACTGTATCCAATTAATGCAGGAGTTCCTCAAGGTTCGGCTTTAGCCCCTACTTTGTTTCTTCTCCACATCAATGACCTACTCTCTAGCACATCCAACCCAGTTCACAGTTAAGCGGACGACAGCACCCTCCACTCAAATATACAATATTCTAAGCCTGTCTCTTTAGCCCAATTAGATGAGGATCGCAGACTCATGGAGGGTTCTGTATCCGTGGATCTCCAAAAAATATTAGACTGGGGAAGTAGAAATCTTGTACAATTCAACCTCACCAAATCTCAGTCTTGCTTTCTTTCTCATAAGAGATACACCAGCCCTAGACTCATCACAATGAACAACCAAGTTATTCAAAGTAATGAGTCATTTTCTCTTGTTGGCATTTCTGTGGATCGAAATCTTAATTGGCACCAACATGTCAGATCAATTGCAGAAGCGGCTGCTAAGAAATTAGGTATATATATTTGGAGAAACGCGTTGATCCGGGTTATTTGCGTAGTTGTGTGACAAAAATGACGAGAACTTTCATCTATTACTCCCCCCCACTGAAGTACGCTGGCTGTGGAAACGCTTGTGTTTGACAAGCTTTTTTAAACTTTTTGAGACTCTCTTAGAGTTTTTGGTGCTAAAAATCCCATTAAAAAAAATGCAATCGAATGGAAACCGAACATTGCTTATTTAACTAGGGTAACTTGCAGTTACAAGTGAATTCATTAAAAAAAGTCCATCATTGCAGTTTTTGTCAGAATTAAACTAATGAAGCAAAACATTGGACGGCACGAATTTTTCCATTCTCCTAACTTGTCACAGACAAACTGTCAGGATGATGACATTTCAGCTTACGTTCAACATTTAAATGTTAACACACGCTTTATAATCAGGTTTGATGATGTTTTGACTCTGAAAATACCACAGTGAATTATCGATCCATATGACATTGAAGAATCGGATGTCATACTACAAGAACTGATCGGAATAAGCACTAACAAAGAACTAAATGTGCAGTTTAGAAAAAGATATTAGTAATTTTGGCTTCAGAGAGACATAACTGTTACATAAGCTGGATTATGGACTATCACAAGAAAGTTTTTGATAGCTTTTCCATCTTCATGTCTCGTGAAAAAGGGTTCCAGCGCGGTTGCCAATCTTCTTACAAAAAATAAACAGATTAAATCACTGACTGGTGATTTAGGGTTAAATCCAAGGCCAAAAATTAAACATTTGCTATCAAAGCATCAGGCTGATCCCTTCTATTTATTGCATTGATTTTTTTGTGTAAGCATGTTATAAGATTTTCATTTGGTGTCGTTTTATCCATTAAAGAAATGAATAAAACTGTACAATTTTTTTCTATTTTAAAATTTTCCACTCTACAGTAAACCCTATCAAAGTGAGTAGCTCTGTGTGAGCTGTGAAAAACACGTTTGAAGTTGATGAATTTGTAAAAATTCAATATTAGGAAGGCAAAGGGTCTGCAGAAAACAGAAAATATCGGCACCTGGTCTACAGGACCAAAAAGTTTGAAAACCTCTGGCGCAAGCTCAGCTGTTGGCGAATGGTGAACGCAGCCGATTGAAGTCCAAATTTTTTTTAAATTTTCCGAGGGATAACTTTCAGATTTTTAACCCAAGTTAGTTTAGTTTCCAGTTGGTAAGTCAAACGATAAAAAAACCAGAGTTCTTACAAGAACCAATTTCCAAATTATTCTCTCCGTAACTTAACATTTAAATATAGATTCAGGGTTAAACCTGGCTGTGACGAAAAATTGAAAATTTGCTATCAAAGCATCAGACTGATCTCTCATATTTAAAAGATTTATTTTTTGTGTAAGAATGTTATAAGATTTTCATTTTGTGTCGTTTTATCTATTAAGAGCATGAATAAAAACTATAGTTTTTTTTTTATTTAAAAATTTTCCAATCTACAGTAAACCCTATCAAAGTGAGTAGCTCTGTGTCAGCTTTGATGAATTTGTATAAATTCAAGATTAGGAAAACAAAGGGTCTACAGAAAACAGAAAATATCGGTACGTGGCCTACAGGACAAAAAAGTTTCAAAACCTCCGACTTACTCAACTGTTGGCGACTGGTAAACGCAGCCCATGAAAAGAATTCCTTTTTTTTATTTTCCAACACATAACTTTCAGATTGTTAAACTAAGTTAGTCTCGAGGGAAACCACCCCTTTCATTATGTGTACACTTGCGTTCCAGTACATGTTAAATATTTTAATTATTCACTTTCATTACCCAAATACTTTTCATTTCGAGCGTATTATTTTCATTGCATTTAAACATTACTTTCATTACCCTTCATTATGCCTTTAATTCTTCCATTGCCTGTTAATTACTTCATTCATTACTTTCATTACCATTCATGACATATTCCATTCCTTTATTATCTTCCAACAATACTTAGTTACTTGTGAGTATATGTAACTATTCCTAAAGATACCAGAAGAAAAACTTTTATTTTATAGGCAGAAAAAAAATTTAAACCTACTCAATACTATTCTAATCCAGATCTACAATTTTCCAGTTATGGTGAGCAGGTAATCTATTGATTAATTTCGTTTTGCATCAAAACTTTTTTCCATTATTTTCCACATTGTACCTAAACTTAATGCGCTATGTGCTAGATGCATTTTCTGAAAGATTTGATACCTTCAGAAAAACCTTGTTAAATCGGGTATGTGGTATTTTTCATAAGAGTGAGGGGGTTCTATAATAATATTTCTGAAGATTTCATTCATTAAACTCATATCCATTGAATTTAATGCACATGCAATGATACTTGCTGTGAAAAAATTTAGTAGTAGCACAGAATATTTTTTGCCTTGGTTCATAAGTTCACAGCCACGTGACAGCACTTTTAGAACAACTTGATCGATGACATTTTCGACAATGGTGAATTTCAGTTTATTAGACATTATCCACAGACTAAGAAGAATTTAGACAGTTAATGATATTACGAAAGATATAAGTGAGGTAACAAACTATTGACTTGGTTTTATTATTTATTTGCTACCCATTTTGAAAAAGAAATTTCAATAACTAAGCAAATAACATTTAATAATGACTACTCTGTTAACATAATAGATAAAGTGATAGACGAAAAACAATACCAATTAGCGCTTAATTTAATTTATCCAAATATTAGAGCCAAAAGATAAGAAATATGTTTCGATTAGTTATTTTGGAACTACTTCAGAAAACATTCCAAAATTTTAAGTGCCTGTACAAATACAACGGTTGCTTTTAAATCTTACAACATAACAGGCGATTTGTGATTTAACGCGAAAGAAAAATCAAGTTTCTTAAAAGAGCTGGAATTTATAAATTAGCTTGTACACACACATTGGTTAAACTTCTAGAAATTTTAATACCAGATACAAAGGACCATATTTCTGCACTTAGAAATAACCACGCTCACAAATCTACATTTGCAAAACATATTATTGATACTACATTGACCTACAGGCAATAACCGCATAGAGCTACTACATTTTTGTAATAACAAGCCCAAACTGGACTTTTTTCAATCTTTAGCAGTACAAAAAGCACATACACGACAATAGCTACCTTCTTTTAAATGAGCAAACTGATCTGATGGATTCCCCTTTCTTGGAAGTTCTTTCTAATTAAACACTTAAAACAAAATAAGACAAACTACATCAAAAAATTTGTAATATGATAATATATTAACGTTTGTCGATATTTTCGTGGTATAGATTCTGAGTTGTTGCTGTTATTGTTTAGTTATTTTATTGTTGTAATTGTTGTTATAGTTATTGTTGGTATAGTTAAATGCTATTTGGATGTTAAATATTGACACACATCATATAGACGTTTTGGGGACGTCAGCTGTCATTTTTATTTTATTTTTATCTTCAAAGAATTTTTTGATAAAGCATCATAACGTAGTAACATATTTTTATTTGTAGTTGTCATGAATACGTAATCAACTCAATTTTCTCCTGTATGATGATGTTGTCAATCAGCGAAACTGGCTACAGAGCAGAAAATACACAATTGTGAAGCCAAAGAAACTCTATACTTCTATATTTAACTAAAATATTGTTTATGGTGATGACACTGACTCTTCTCCAGATAATTATAATGCGGAAGAAAATACCACTGAAGTAATTGAGCAAGAAGAATATTATGCTGATGCTTACAGAGATAATTGCTATATTGAGCAGTCTAAATAATATCAATAAACACAAGAACACACGTACAATTCCTCAAATTTGGTTTTAATATATATATATATATATATATATATATATATATATATATATATATATATATATATATATATATATATATATATATATATATATATATATATATATATATATATATATATATGTGGCAAAAAGATGATAATATCCAAATCATCGAAAGCTGTTACATAATAAAAGGACCTTTTACAATTATAGCTACAGGCCCATTTTTTCTAAAGAGGTGTTATAAAATATGTATTGAGAAACTGTATCGAGAAATGAGAAATAAATCAAGAAATCAATTTGGTAAAGGTGACATGGTAAAAGTATAAATGTACATGTTTCAGCAAATAGTAGACATATTTTACTTGTATCCATAATAAAATTCGAAACATATATTTTTCTTAACTTTATAATATCAAACTTTTTGAGTGTGTTCAATTATCTATTGTTCCATTTTCACACTACTCAATAAAACCGTGAAATTTTATTTACTGACTTACATCAAAATGCTTATTCGACATAATTTAAAGCAAGTTTGTTTCGTCCATTTTCCACAAAGAAATTTAAAATAAAAATTGAATTGAGTTACAAACAAACAATTAGAATTCTAACATTATAATTTAAAATTTAAAAAATGCAATTATGTGGATGAGATTTTCACAAAATAGAACATATCAAATTTAAATAGCTAGCACCCGTTGGATTTTATGTTAAATTATCAAACTATGTAATAACTAATCTGGAATGGCTGCTATTAACACTTTCTCAAAACGAATTGTAGAAATGTTTCGTGAAATTTTATAAGTGTGTAGTCTGTAGGTATTAGGAAAATAACCTAATCTCGGAAAGCAAACATATTATTTGACTGTGAACCTAAACAAATTTTAAAATCAGTCTAAAATATATCTATACTTAAATAGAAGTGGCAACTTCATGTGCCAGACTGATTCTACACATCACACTTTATTCACTATTAACAATAATAACAATAATTACACTACAGTAGACAAACTTGGCACCCAGAAGTATTTGACTTGTGAGGGGGAGCTTACATACACATATAGGGAAAGGACACCACCCATAAACTCATCAGAAGCCGGTCTTTCCGCATTCGAGTGAAAAAGACCGACTGTTTGAATACGGGACTCGAACCCGCGACCTTCTAGTCCGATTCTAGAGGCTACTCACGCCACGAACTGTGCTATTCGGCCTATTAATGAAAATCTTCAGTTTTATCATTCGATTCATTACAAATATATTTATATTCATTACGATTTTACACTGTTTAATTATTTCATTACTCGTAAATACAGTTTCAATATTTCCATTACTTGTAAATCCTGTTTTATTACTTTAAATATAGTTTAATTTTTTCGTTCTTCATAAATAACCATTCATTACTTTTAATTACCCTTCATTGCTGATCTAATTCTTTTCAATACATCCATTACAATGGTATTTTAAATATCTGTACGCTAATTTCATGAGTGGTTTCCCCCTCGGTTAGTTTAGTTTCCAGTTGTTAAGTAAAATGATAAAAAAATCAGAGATCTTACAAGAACCAATTTCTAAATTATTATCCCTGTAACTTCACATTTAAATATGTATTAATAAAACACTTTATCCATGGACCTGAAATAAGTCACGTAGTAATTTTGACATTTAAACGCTTTTAGTCTGAATATATTGGTTATGTAATGACGGATAAGATGAGCCTGTCGTTATTCCTATTATTAAAGACATTATAAAAAGAATTATAATGATTATTTCCTTGTCCTAAAAACAAAGTGTATATATAAGTGAAGTAGAGTGAAGTAGAGTAAAATGTCAAATACCTGAGTAAACACTCGTGTCTTTGGGCTATACGTTATAATGTTTGAAGAGTCTAACAAAACTTGGATTAGATAATTACTCTTTACAAACTACTTTGGTAACTACAAGGCAAGTCCGTTATGTTCTGCCAATCAACATTAGGCAATTATTTCAGACTTATTACTAGATCAAGTCTATTATCTGTGGCTCTATTAATTAGTTTGTTCTTAATTTCGAGGTTAAGCTAATTAAATATATTAATTGTTTTTTTTTCAATCTGTATAAGAGAATAAATCAGCGCAGGTGAAAGCGCAGTCGTTTACAAGCATAATTAGTTAAACATTACGTTTCGATAATTTCACTATAATGTTCAGCATTCCTTAGTTTATTTTTATCGAGTTATATACCGGATGAGGGAAAATCAACAGTAAAATTACTGAAAAATATACGCATTGTCACACGAGACGCAGAAGCTTAGGCACCTACTCAAAAAGAGATTTTTTTTTATAATTTGACAATTTACAAACACAGTTCCGTTCTTACATATAAAACATATTCAGTATGGTTAGAAATCCGGTTACACTGAGAGTCGCCAGTAACTTTTCCTAATTTAAAACAAATTCATGTTTCTATTTCATGTTAAATTCGACATTTAGTTTCGGCCAAAAGCGAATGTTGACGTTTACACTGCTAAATATAGACGCAGATACTATGTCTCTGGTTTCACAAATGTTCGTTTTTTTTTCTTTGTAACCGGTTTCGCTGATTGGCAGCATCATCAGACAGGGGGAAATTGAATTAATTTATACGTATTCATGACACCTACAAATAAAAATCCGTTGGCACATTGTGATGTTTTGATCAAAAAATTCTTTACAAATCAAAATATAATAAAAATGACAGATGACGCCTTCAAAATGTCTACGTGATGAGTATATTTAACATGAAAATAGAATCAAACTGTAACAGCAATAAATCAGACTCTATACAACGAAAATATCGTCAAGTTTGTGCATGTCATTATACAAATGTAGTGGCTTTATGCGGTTATTTACTGTGGGTCTATGTTCAGTATCAATAATATGTTTTGCAAATGTGGATTTGTCAGCGTGGTTATTTCTAAATGCAGAAAAATGTTCTTTGTATCTGATATTTAAATTTCTAGAAGTTTGTCCGATGTAGATTGCTTTACAGTGTGTACAAGCTAACTTATAAATTCCAGATGTTATCAAGAAATATTATTCTTCTTTTATGTTAAATAACAATCACACCTTGTGTTGTAACATTTAAAAGCTACCTTTGCATTTGTATTTGTACACGCATTTAAAATATTTAAAACGTTTTCTGAAATGTTTCCAAAATAAGTCATCGAAACATATTTGTTATCTTTTGTGTCTTTATAATTTGGATAAATTAAATTAAGCCCTAATTTGTATTTTTTTTCTCAATCATTTTGTCTATTATTTTAGCAAAGTAGCCATTATTAAATGCTACTTGCTTAATTATCGAATTTTATTTTTCAAAACCATTGAATGATAGGCTGATAACAGCTTTAGTGAATAAGGGCGACATAATTCGTATGCTCTTTGCTTAATTACAGAACTTTCTTTTTCAAAATTGGTTTCACATGTAGGCATTGAAAATGCACGATGTAACAATGCTATTTGCTTAATTATCGAATTTTCTTTTTCAAAATTGGTTTCGGGCATAGGTATTGAAAATGCACGATGTATTATTGAATGATAGGCTGATTGCATTTTGTAAAAAAAAAAAGGGTGACATGAATCGTATGGTATAGTTGTGTCTATGTAAGTAGGTTTCCTGTATATTGAAAAGTCAAATGAGTTATTTTCTAACTTTCTAACGGTTAAATCTGAAAAGCTTATACAAATATCAGCTTCTTCTAAAGTAAACTTGGTATTTGAAGCTATTGTATAATTTTTTTAGATTTAACCATTAGAAAGTTAGGACATAATTCATTTGATTTTTCAATATAGAGGAAACCTACTCACACAGGCACATCTATATCATCCGATTCATGTCACTCTTTTTTTTAACTGTCAAGTCAACATATCAATCAATGATACATCGTGCATTTTCAATATGTACCTATATCTGAAACCAATTTTTAAAGAAAATGCATAATTCAGTAAATAGCATTGACACATCGTACATTTTCAATGCCTACATCTGAAACCAACTTTGAGAAAGAAATTTCGATAATTAAGCAAATAGCATAAGACTCCTGTCGCCCTTATTCACAAAAACTGTCAGGAGCCTACCATTCAATGATGCATCGTGCATTTTCAATACCTATGTCTAAAACCAAGTTTGTAAAAGAAATTTCGATATTTATTTTGCCCTTAAAGCTTCAAAAAATTTCGAGACGCACCAAGTACGTTGTGGTAACGAAATTTCATTAAATGCTCCAAATTTTCTCTAAACCTAGAAAGTTGGGATTTGGTATGTAGTAAGGTATTTACGAGGGCAACATATCAACCAAATTTCATCGAAATAGCTTTGTCATTTTTTGAGACACAAGTGTTTTTCGGATTCTTTTTATCTTAGAAAAACTGGCCCGATAGGGCTGTCTAACGAACTCATCAAAGTTACCGTTATTTTTATCATTGTTAAGTACCTCATTTATTTTACGTTGTCAAAAGCTTATGGTTGTCGAAGTATTCACTTTCAGTGAGTTTTTATGACACTGACAACACTGCTTATGCCGGAGGTAGACAGTCATTGGATCAGATGCAAACGCGCTCTGTTATACAATTGCCCAACTTGTCATCTCTCAGCTCAGTGACAATGCAGTTGCACTTGTACTGAATTTGCCTCGGGCAGCCGGACAAATCGTATTTTGTGGACATTTAATAAAAAAGTAATTTAAAAAAACTAGAAGGGCTACATTCTTATATTTTATTGCAATCGAATCTTTACATGTTCCTGCAGGTAATGAATAGTCAAAGTCATCTCTTTTGGAACATGTTCGTATATATAATCTTATCTAAATCATTGGAATATTTAAGTCAATTTCAATTACTTATAACAAATAACACAAAACATTTTTTGAAATTTGCGAACATTCATCACCACTTGTGGTTTGTCTAGATTAGGCAGCTTTTTAAATTGTTCCCGTACACCTACTATTTCTTGAGATAATTACAATTTAAGGAGGCCTCGTATTCCTATACTAAAGTGATAGCTAAATGTCATCCTTAACACTGTGTGAAAGTTCCGCCACCCATGAGCTTAACTTACACGGGCTCTGGTCCGTTTTTTGTCACTTTTGTATTGTTGTTTTTACTGCATGGAGGTGCTTTGACTAAGCTTTGGGCATTTGGACGTTTTTAACTCTTCAGCTTTTAGCTTTGATTTTATAAACGTAACTGTTATAGAGTTAGCTTTGACTTTAATTTTCTATGCAGACTTTGCTTGTAAGACTGTTTAGAATTGTATAACTGCTTGTGTCATGGGATACTTACCAACTTACCAGAAACTTTGTTTCTGACACAACCACTTTTGTAATGTTTCAGGAAGCCCCTGAAGATGGCTTAGGTTAAATGAGCCGAAACGCGTAGAGCTTTTGTCAATAAATACAGTCTGGAAATATAGCCTTGTCTGTTTTACCTTAGGAGTATCCACTATAGTTGTGTAGACTGTCGTTTTGGTTTGGAGTTTCATTTTGTTTGACCAGAGTAACGAGTTCAGTAAACGAACAGCCTTCTTTCTTTGTTGTGCCCTATTTTGATATAATTTTATGTCGTTTCATCTTCCGAAATAATGCTTCCCAAGTATTTTTTTTTAGTCTATGCAGTTGTAGATCTGGGTCTTCTTCATGCGCGTCTCCCGTCTTCAGATATTCTGTTTTAGCGATGTTTATATTTAGACCCCGTTTCTCATATTCTTCCCTTAATTTTCTAAATATATAGTCTGCGTCGTTATAGTTTGTACCACCATATTTTCAAAACCCACATTAATCTGTCTTTCCATGTACCCCGAAAGGACCAATGTCCAAAATGCAAAGGGTACGAGTCAGCTAGTCTTGAAAGAAATTCAGTCTTGGAGGTCAGGTAAAACCAGCATATAGTACAAAAAAATAGAGCCAGAAATGAAAAAAAAACTGTGACCAATATGAAGCCAATGCCAACCCTACCATAATGCATTCATGTAATTTTCTTTTACATCAAGTATTGTATGTGCCCACGAATCCTACAAATCGTGCATTGTTATATCAAAATAATTATGTATGCATAATTTTAAAATTGTTTATGTTGACAATTGCAGTGGAAAATGTTACATGTGGACCGAGTTAGAAGGTTCTCGTGGGCCATGGGAAATTACATTGTGTTTATTTCACCAGTTAAAACATCTTCCAGATACGGTGAAGGATGTAAGATTATTTAGTGATACGCGTGGGGGCCAGAACAAAAACCAGTTTGTGGCTGCCATGTTTATTTATACTGTACAGATTTTGCCAATAGAAGTGATTGACCAAAAGTTTCTTATATCTGGTCATAGTCAGATGCAGTGCAATTCCATGCATGCCAGAACTGAAACTGCTTCAAAACATTTGCCAGTTCCAGGAATGGGTGAATATAGCAAAAACAGTTAAGCAGACACTGCCAAAATGTGTTTTCCAAAAAAATAACATTGGCTTTGTTGACTGGAAAACATTGGCAAAATTAATTAAGGTGATGTAACAAGCATATAGACGGTAACATAATAAACTGGCGCCATATTAAATACATAAGATATGAGTGTCAAGGCCTGTTTTGATGAAGAATCCGTAATATCTTGGTAATTCCTCGGAGAGGTCGAAGAGTGACTACCAATACTATGAGTAATTGTCTAAAGCAATTACATGAACAAAAGAGGAAAACTACTGCATTAGAAGCTAAGCACTTGAAAGAGATCTGCAAGTCTTGGGGCATTCCTGGGGAAGTCATCATTTTTTCTTAAATTTACTGAGCGACCCTACCATTAAGTAAAGATTGGAACCTCTGATGAGCACTGATAAGTACACTTGGAGAACCCAAATCACCACAACACATCTTTTTAAAGACCTGACGATCGTTTTATTTACAAGGTTATCTGCA
Source organism: Tillus elongatus (assembly GCA_964006375.1). NCBI lineage: Eukaryota > Metazoa > Arthropoda > Insecta > Coleoptera > Cleridae > Tillus > Tillus elongatus. The sequence continues at coordinate 86,408,996 of OZ023269.1, read as the reverse complement.
TTTTTCATCCTCTGATGACGCTAACCTTGTAAGTGAAACGATCATAAGGTCTTTCAAAATATGTGTTGTGGTGATTTTGGTTCTCCAACTGTACTTATCGACCTTAACATAACAAATAATGACAAAACTACTGTTTTACCGGATGTGAAAGCCACTGACGACGAAGATAATTTTTTTCACAGTAATGTTTTTGTTATAGACACTATACTTAACCTATTAACCTTTTATATTCCGATGTGAATGCAATAAAAAAGTTTCTTTTCTGTAGATATCCTGTTTTATTATATACCAGTTTTAGTATAATATGTAGTTTCAAATGTGTATCTGGTTGTTTTTTTTTCACAAAATTTTGCAAAAAATTTGAACAAAATTTACATACTAAAGAATACGATTTGATAGAATGTTTTAAGTTTCTTTTTTGATTATTGAAAATATATGTTTTTGTAGCTAGCCATATTTAGAGCCACACCATCGAAGTGATTTAATTTTGAAAAATGAGTTCCCTCTACAAGTACATAAACTTTTAATGGCACAGATTATGTGAAAAGGGTTTAAAAACATTAAAAATTCAATAAAAACAGATAACCATAATTTTAGAGCTATCAGGACCATTAGAAATTTTTATTAAGGATGAGACTTAAACCAAATTTAGGAGACAATATAAAATTTCATAGACATTTTATGCCAATAAAATCAAACTAAGCAAAATATTTTTAGAGTAGGTATACAACAGTCGTCACATTTGCAACGGATATGTGTTATGCATCTAAGTATTACTTTGTTAATTAAAACGTATAGACAGGAAAAATCAGCAAAATAAATACTCGGTACAGACTGATACAAGATAAAACTGTGATTTATCCATTATGGTGTGTTTGCTATTAGAACGTCGGCAGCTGAACAAATAAGGTAGATATGTCAGTTAAACGGACTTCCATATAACTGTTGTTCCATCTATTACAGAGCAACAGATATGGAGATGTGATGTGACAGAAAAGAAAAATATAACACAAGCCTATACGCTGCTGCTTTATTTCAACTAATCATAATATCAAAGCAGTATTTTCACAAAAATCTGTTTATATTTCTACATTTCGTACTGAATCCTGCCACAAAATGCGCTAGTAATTACGCTAAAAATTATAAAAGACCCAATTATATGCGAACGGTTATTTCTAACATCGATAACTAACAAAACATGTTTTACAATATTTACTGGCGTTTTTTCAAGTTTGTAAACAGTTTAAAACTGTGCTTAGACGGCTGTATGGCAGCCCCTTGAAACTGCACCAACCACCTCAGCCCGGACCAAAAACACTTATGGAATATTTTACTAAAAGTTTATTAGAAATTTACTATGCAAGAAAAAATATATTAACGTCGCCCATCAAAAGTTATAAACAAATAATCAAACGGCAACCTGAACCTACGCCGGACATAAGAAAACCTGGTGAGACATTTAGATAACGTTAATTAGAAATTTATTACATATGTAGAAAATTCATTGATTGTTGTTGCCCTTACTGGTGAAATGGTCCACACTATATACAGCTTGGAGACTACTTCTCTGGCTTCACTGTTGGTTTTCGTTTATGAACGACGTAGCCAGCGTGTAAGCTAACTGGAGCAAGTGGCCCTTCTTAATTCTAATGTTCTTCAACGTTCGGAACCGGCTACAGAAACGTTGAAGAACATGCTAGAACATCTAGAATTCAGAAGGGCCACTTCCTCCGCAACTTGAGTGACGTTAATAGATTTTTTTCTTGCATAGTAAATTTCTAATAAACTTTTAGTAAAATATTCCATAAGCATTTTTGGTCCAGGGTGAGGTGGCCTTCACTGTGCCCCACATCCAGCTGATTTCATATCTCGTGCAACGACAATTACTTTAACCCCCACCACATCGTGCTTGATCATGTCTAGCCTTATAGAAATTCCCACAGGCCACAAAACACTTAATCTGCCGACTGTATTTGGTATAGTACATTACATTTAAATCCAGATTTAGTTACAAAAATCATGGCATTAAAATGTTTAAGAAAACTAAAATTTAAACTTTCACTACTTATCAGTTTTTTTGATAATCCTTTAATGATGCACCACAAGAAATTTTGTACAAATCTTTGTGGAAAAAATCACAACTGTGAGAATTGAAAAAATATATTTCAAACGAGTTTTTTAAAGCAAATTTGTATTTACAAAAATAAACAGATATATTATTGAAATTTGGTATGATCAAGTACCCATACTAAGGACGGTACCCTACAGGCCTAAGCCTGTCGCTTAACTTTTAACAAACCCGCATTTCATGAGCCAGGGGTGCTAGCTACTTGTGTGTATTATCTTTGCCGAATATTATACCACCATCTTTTATTAATAATCACAGATTTTCTTTTTAAATCAGCTGATACAAAATATTCTTCAATATTTCTAAACTTGGGACGCTGTCCGAAGTTAGGATACCGAAATAATTATTCGTTACATAACCTTTAGTTTTATGGTTTTCCTAAAATGAGTCGACAAAAAAGAGTTTATTATTCCTTTGAAGAAACATCGTTTAATCGCGCAGCTGAAACTATTCAGGATGGGATGTCTTATCGACAAGCAGAGCAAAAGTTTGGAGTTCCTAAGTCATCAGTTCAAAGGAAAGTAACAAATGTGCAACAAAATCCGGATGGCAGACTTCCACTTTGGAACATTCCCATTTCTGATAATGGAAATCTACATGATATTTAAATTTTGTTCATTTAATATTAATATTTATTTTACAATAGTTATTTTTAACAAACATGACGTCATATTTGGGGGCGTGGATTTCACTTCAGGAGCGCACTGCAATTTGAACAACTAAAGGAAGTTGGTAAGAACCTCAGAATAACAGCCCTCTCTGTCCCTGTATTGATAGCACTGATCCATAGAGAACGAAGTGAGCGTTCCGACCTGGGTGTCGATGGATCGTCATTCCGGTAGTGACAGTTCTGAGAGCAACATGGCTCCCTGATTCAAATTTTAGAAGAAACAATTTCCTGGAGTCATCCGCCCAGCAAACTCATGTTTGGATTTAAAAAATGGTTTGTTTTGTGTGTTGTTATGTTTAGTTGTTGGTGAACCCATTATTTTCATGTAAGAATATGTCCTCCGGAATCACAAATTTTGAAACCCAATCGTTCGGCTCATGTGGCGATTTTTCTCAAAAGTCACGCTGATAACGCGTAACTTATATGTGTTGTATGCTGAAGTATCGATTCTGAATCCCAGAAGTCAACCACAGTCAAAACCCAGTCACCTGCTGATTGCCGACGGCGAGACTGTCCAGAATCACCGAAGTAGCTCGCACCAGGTTCTGACCCCGAGGCCGCCTCCAAGCCTGAGCTGATGAAGGATTGCAGTAGCCCCAATATTCCTTGGTAGCTGCTGGTTTGTCCTAGTCCAGGCAATTGTTCCTGTTTTGCCTTACCTGCCCAGATTGAAAGGAGTCAAAAGGTTCGAGGCAGGTCAGGTCAGGTCAGGTCAGGTTGGCTTCAATGCACAGTAGACACGTCAAATTATTTTTCAGTACAAACTGTAAATTTACATCAACCGAGGTTATGGCATTGTGTTTGAGCAAGTTGAATGTCTGCACGTTCCGTCTTTTGGAGGAAGCGTTAAGCGTCTGCCCCGTGTACCATACGACGTTGGGCACGTTAACTATCCCTACCCTCATTACAAAAAGAAAGGGATTCGGCAAAATTCTAGAACTTCGAGGAAATAGACAGACGTTAAAGAAACGAAAAACAAACAGTCTTTAAACGTAGATACTACTAGCGTCCTTTTAAAAGGTCGCTATCAAAATGGCATATAATCGATAATTTAAAGTTCTTAACCACAGGTGGCGTAAACAATGATCCCTTGTGTCGAGTGTAACAAACATTTTGCAAAGAGCTGCAAACATTTAGTTCTAAGGCCAGAAACTATAGGTTATTTTTAGGGGTTATTTTTAAAAGATCATGAATAACTTGAGATAGTTAGTTTTTATTTACTTTACGTAAGATATTGCGCCTATGATGTTAAGACCTGCTTATAACGGCCTTAGCTATAAGTTGTGTTCGTTAGGTAGATGTTATGTGCTTTGAGCCTTGCTACATACATACGAAAACACTGACCTCCTTTTGATAGGTGAGTGGCTTAAATGGGGACCATAATGTTCTTTTTTATTATAGCTATTGGAAAAAGCCTCTTACCCCCAATAAGTTATTAGAGGAAGTCGAATTTTATTTCCGCCGATAAATGCCAGTGACGAACACAGAGATGAAGGCTCTGGTGGTGAAGAACATGTCATTATGGACAGTCTTCCAGGTAGGGTAGTGTATTGAATGCAATGGAGGAACGTGTTTTTGATAGTACAACTGACCCAAGTGAAGATGACCTTCCTTTGTCACATTTTACAAAATATGCAAAGAAACCTAAAAATCACGAATGGGTTTGCGAAGATCTCGAAGCTATCTTTCCCAGTTGGAAACACGATCGTACACCAACTAATAATTTATTTACCTTAGATCTTTTCCACCTTTTTTTATGACAATCTATGGCAAATTATTACTAATTATAACTATCTGCATGCAAGGCAAAATAATAAATGAGACATTACTGTGCATGAAATAAAACATTTTTTGGAGTGTTAATCTACAGTGGTTATACTAGGGTCTCGAGAAGATCTTTGTACTGGGAGAGTAGCGCCGATGGCAATCACAAGATGATGCCATTTCAAAAAACCGTTTCAATTTGTTATGCAAAATTTTCACTGCAGTGATAATTCACATTTAAATCCAAATGATAAATTTGCAAAAATACGTCCACTAATATATACCCTGAAGAAAACATTTATTTTATACGCCCCTCTGTGCGAAAACCATAGTGTGGATGAATCAATGGTGCCCTACTATGGGGGTCATGGATAAAAACAATTTATTAGGGACAAAACCATTGGATGGGGCTACAAACTATGGATGGCTACAACTAAATTAGGCTACATATAATGGTTCGAACCGTACCAAGGACGCAGCACAAAATTATTGGAGCGATGTAAGAATTTAGGTTTGGGTACAAGTATCGGCTTATCATATGTAGACAACACGCTTATTACCGAAAACAGGAAGTTTGCCATACCACATATTTTTTGATAATTTTTTCACGTCATACGACTTGCTAGTTATTCTCAGGGATCGATGCATGACAGGACTGGTACATTGAGTGAAAACAAAATACCTGTGACTATAATACAAAAGAGCGAACAAATCAAAAAGACTGCCAGAGGAAACTTTGAATGCGCTTTAGAGAAAAAGGAGAATATCATAGTCTGCCGTTGGAATGATAAAAATATTGTCACCATGCTTTCCAATAGCAAATCAGTCTCGTAGCTCGTGTATCTAGATTTTCCCAGAAATAGAAGAAAAAATGGCTGTCTCAATCCAAATCAATAACAAAAATACAATGAGAACATGACTGGGGTAGATAGGGCCGACCAATACATTAGTATTTATCGTGTGAGTATTAGAGGGAAAATGGTATTGCCCACTAATATGTCGGTGCTTGGATACAAAATCCATGGCAACTTCATCGTCATTGCGGAGGGAGAATTGACCAAAATATTTTTCGTCGATCTTTAGAGATTGGTATTTTAGAAACCAACAGAAAAACGACGAAACGTGCACCTGTGAGACCAAGTGCTAATGCCCATGAATTTTCTAGGTATGATAGATAGCATTACCTGATTAGGGGTGGGGGAACGGGTGTCGTATTTGGCTAAGGCGTAAACCACTGGCACAGTTTGACACTAATGACTTGTGTCGTTGAACCAAATTAAATGTCAACAATATCATAAGAAAGTAAAAGTACAATTTCGCTGTAAAAATAAGTAAACAAGTGTGAGGTTGAATTACATCCAAAGACTTGCTTCTTAGAATATCATGTCCAATGATCTGTTTAGCATTATATATATATATATATATATATATATATATATATATATATATATATATATATATATATATATGTAATATATAATATATATAATATATAATATAATATAATATAATATAATATATATATATATATATATATATATATATATATATATATATATATATATATATATATATATATGTAGTTCTAAATTCGACTATGAGTTGTCTTAAAATCAGTTAATACTGTTTTTTCTTTGCGTATGTGAATAAAACTGCATTTTCTATAGGAGCTTCAATACCGTCCTTTATAAAGGTCGGTACTTATCTCTCAAATCAATTGCGTAGCAAACCATAATTTGTATAAGAAAACGTTTTATGTAACACAAATAATCCAAACATGCAAAAAAAATCACACTTCTAAATAAAAATAGTGTCGGGGGTGTCTGGGTTAATAACTCGTTTAAGATAACCGAAAATGTGTTTATGATAAATAAGTATGCTATTAAAACTTTTGCGGTAACCGACGAGATTCAGGGTTACTATAATGAAACACTTTCACCCAAAATGCTATTGTTATTATACATAAAGAGTATCGCCTTTCAGTGGCTTTTTATTAATTGTGATAAGTAGTTTAAACGCGGTATAAATAAGTATACAAAAGATTTTTAGTGAATCTAAACTAACGAATAAATCATTAAAACAGTCTTCTATCTAGTCGCTTCAAAAAGCATTTCCTTAAATCGTCACAATAAAAAATTATCCAGCAGTTTAATTCATTATAATTATTTTAGGTGATTGAACTGTTAGGTTGGTAGAAGTTTCAGCTTGCCTTATCTAGTATCAATTACTGAAGGCAGTAAAAACCGCAAACTGACAAATCGTTCAGTATTTACTTGACTTAAAAGGAAATATAGCATGTATATAACAGCCATAATCATACAACATAATATACATCACTTCTAGCAAGTACATAAGTACATAAAAAATAAAACAAGTAGAAATTCATTTTAGCAATATCTTGACACACATGCTCTTCAGTATACCATTAAAATGCTGTTTTCTATTCCAAAAGACGCCTACTATGTAATGGCAATGATCATGGTGGGTGTGCATAATCTTCGACATGTGTACAAGAACAGCATTTATTAAGAATGGGTACGCTACCTCCCAGTCAACAAAAATTGAACGAACAATACGAAGAAAAGATATTATCTTTTTGACCGCATTCAATATAATTAATGGATTGGCAAATGTGACCGAGGGTGGCCTGTGCCTTATAGACGCATTTGCATAACATCTGCCACATATATACAGTACACCCATGAAAATAGTATGTTTCTAATAATTAGGTGTATGAAAATGTACAACAGTGCATAATCTTATAACATATATGTTTATTCTTTGCCAGGATTTAAACACAACCTAGTGCCTGCTACACGGTCAGTTATACAAATGTCGAACAAAGAGGTAGGAATAGTAACTGCAACATCTTTAGTAATTGATTTACATAAAATATTGAAAATAAAACTTTTATCGAGATAATAAGCTAAAATACTAATGGAAACAGTAAAAGTCGAAAGAAATAAACAACTATAAACAAAATAGTGTCAAAAAGTGAACTATTCGTATCAGTCAAAATATTCCTGTAAAGTTAATAATATTCCTGTAGCCTTATAAGTCAAATGTGATTAATCAGCTTTATAAAGCAAAGCTAAGTAAAGCTTAGAATGATACAGTTTTTTTTTTCAAACCATTAAACAGACACACAAGAGCGTTTAACAGTTAAAGCTACCAATTTACAAATAAAATCTAACCCAAAAAAGTAGCCAAAGAAAAAAACATTTTTCATTGCAAAAATACTCATATTATTTTGATTTAATAATCTAATTATAGTTAATTTAAAGGAATGCCAGAATAATGGAATAATTTTCTTGTTACGAATGACATATTTATTTCATGAGTTATACATATTGGGACACTAAAAAATCTATCTCCCCCCCCCCTCTCTCTCTCTCTCTCTATATATATATATATATATATATATATATATATATATATATATATATATATATATATATATATATATATATATATATATATAAATTTTACCCTTTGGAAAATTGACTGTAGGTCATTCCGAATATTATGACAATTGGAATGGGAGATAATGTTACATCACGTTAGAGTAAAATATATTTAGTAGTTATTAGCAATTCGTTATTATTGTTAGGTAAAATGCTTTATTTCATATGCCTACTATACAAAAGCAAAACTGCATTTCCGAAAAAGGACCCAAAACTGCCTTATTTCAAGAAGAATCCTTAACACAACAAGAATTATTATATATTATTTTAAACAAGAGAAAAGTTATAAAGCTAGTAAAGTTATACACAGCTAGCTAATCAAGTAACACGTTAGAATAACCCCTTTCTTTAAAGGTAAAGCTAAACCTAAAGTAACAATATCTTTAACTTATCGTTGTCTTCATAAAATTTTAAAAAGCATGACAAAGTATGTACATTAAAAAAATGGCTTTAGTTAACCATAATCCATAGGTTCGTAAAATATATATCTTCTGATGCATAGTATGTGTAGTGATGTGTCTAATTAATTGTAAAAACGTACAAAATAACTTCGAATTTGGTAAAAATTATACTCTATCATTTGCGACGGAGTCACTGCTTTTAATGAGACTTTAATAAGGTTTTAATTTTAATTCTAATATGTACACAGAAAATTCCGTGCGTCGGTTAGACAGTATTGATCACATAGCCCACGCAAGGAGACATGTGCTGAGGAGCGGGCGACATGAACGTCGAGAGATGAGCAGGTGAGCGGCGAGGACAGTAGTAGTCCGTGTGCCGAGAACGGGTCTGTGACACCACTGAAAGTTTCGTGTTTATTTTATTTACGAGGTCCGGCTGCCGTTTGCAAAGACATTGGTTTATTATTTGCTTCTTCTGCTTTAAAGTATTAGATACGCCGCACATATTTTCCCACCACCGTTTACGTAATTTGATATTCATTTTCCGATACCAATCAATGTTTCAGTTTATTTAGGAAACAATTGTCAGTTAACCTTGTAAATTTTTCCTAAACAGAGTGCAAATAAATCAAAGTAAATAGGCAACGGATTATAAATCCTCACCGCCCCCGTCCCAAGTATTAGCTACCGAAGGCAGCTCGGCATAAAGGAAACAGGTCCAACTAAAAAAGTGGAAAGTTCCATTCTGCCATTAGGCTCAGTTGAACTGAAATATCTCCACTGAAGTCTACATTGTCCTAAGCTGCACTACAGCCAGCAGCTTAGTAAGGAGGTGTAACCAGCAGGTAAACCTCTCCGGTAAAGCGTCAACTACCTATAATGATAAATCTTTACGCTGGCGCCCAAGCATTAGATAGCAAATTAGAAAACTAATAGAAATCCAAAGTGACAGAACCCGTTGGGGGGAAAATGTCAAAGTGGGTTTGTTTTCGGGACTATGACCAATGATAAACGTCACAGGCAGTTTCGTCTTATCAGTTAGTGAATCGGCAATTCCTACCTTTTACGTGTCCAACGATGCACGATAGCTACAGACTAACGTCCCCTCCGAACGACGAAACATGCAGCATTAAACTTGTTCATTCATAACGTCACGACCTCTGTGGTTCTTATTTTTTAATAGGTACTGAAATATTTATTATTATTGTTAGTGACGGCCTACAGTGTTATGTGAACCTGGGAACATCTACATAACGAGTCGACGTTCTACTCGCTAAGCTACAAATGGTTTTAGTAATTACACTGCCAAGTTAAATTTTCAAATTATAAATTCGTAAATTAATTCAAATCATTAAACTACGAAATGCAAGTTAAAAATGTTTCTAAACGTGAAAATTTATTCTCAATATAATACACTACTTACAACATTTATTCTTCAAAAATAACAACGTTATACCTTTTTTTAGTAATAAGCGATATTTCGCGTAAATTGCTGAAGTCGACTTATGTATCCATAACTAACAAACACAATATTGGGCAACTTAAACTAATAATTGTTTTAATTACAGCAGAGTAACGCCATAAGCTAAAAATTTAAAAGATGCGAGCTTGAGGTCCAAACATGTGGCCACTAAGTGGTCCATTTTACCTGTTAAACTATATTTACCCTCCAGTCTGACATAAACTTCAGTAAACAAAGCAACATAGTCAAAATAGGCTAGTATCTTCGGTCACTAAATCAACATAAACTAGACAAAATTGAAGCAAATATCCCCATAATTTGAATGAAATTTCGTTTAACTTACGTGTATTAGATTCGAATCATCTAGATAGAACACTTACCTGTAACAAAAAAACTAATGTTATAACACATCGAAAAATGAACAAGCACATTAAAACTTAAAAATAGTATAGAGATAATAAAAATTTCAAAAATATTTTATTTTTGTTGTCCGTTATGTAAAAATAAACCAAACGAACATTACGATATAATAATTGTTATAACGCCTAACTTGGCCTTTCGCTTAATTCTTCAGTAATCTATTTAAAATGTAATATTATTGGTAATTTTTTCTACATATATAATAGTGATTAAATTATGCTACACCGGAGGCATTATAGAATTTCGTACTACAAAACCAACATTCATTCTTGAATATATTACGCACAGGTAGTGAATTCAAGGGCTTCAAAATCAAATTAGAGGTATCAGGTGGTTGCTAGTTGCCTTGACAATATAAACGATATTCTTATAGACTGAAAACCTCTAACCACATCAGATAATGTGTGTGTAGTTTTTACAGAACTGCATATTAGTGCATAATTCAAGATCACGTCACAATGTAAGCAATTTTTACACAATGCCACTTTACAGGCAAAGGCAAATTAAGTACGATCAATTAAAACATTTATACAGTTTTTGACACATACAGAGTTGTTGCTTAGACCATCTCAAATATGTTAACTGCGTTTCTAGCTTTTAAACTCACAGGTTTTCAAATTTAAAAATTGTTGAAAAGTGATAAAAAATGGGTGGTTTTTGTGAACTTATATCGTGTGTATTCTATTAATTCAACAATTTGTTTTTAACCCTAGAATGCATAAACTGGGCCTATCAGGCCCGGAGAGATTTTGGTTACTTATAATTTGTTTCAAATAATTTCAAGCGGCTTGAGCATTTAGATACACATGCTTAAAACTCGTCTATATTTAACACACACCTCAATCAAGTGTACTTAGAAATCTAAAAGGAATGTGCGTGCGCCAGGGCATGGAAAGACGTAACCGTTGATGAGCTCTTGCATTCTGTGGTTTGCTTATTTATGTGGGAGTTGACAGAAGCTAGAATGTTTCTGCAAAATAACTATTTTGTGCTGAATTTGCAAATCTCATATACCGAGCCACAATATCCATATATTTCGCTTTGAAGAAATACGATTATTCGTCAGATTTGACGATATAATCCAGTAACCTTGTTTCTGAAATGGGAGGGTACTGTGTTTTAAATCTGGTAGTTCCAATTTTTTGTTTATTTGTTTATAATGTTGAGCCAATGATTGATCCAAGTCTTCAACCTCAAGCGTCGAATGGAAGATCGTCAAAACCAAGAATTTTTTACCTTTATTCAGTTTTTGCAGATATTAACCCTGAAGGACTAGTTTTTTGATAAAAACTATTCCAAGCGTTTTCAAAGCAGATTAAATTTTCTACAATTTGAGACCAGAAGCGTCTCCGTAGACCCAACAGTTTCCGAAATACAGCTTTCAAGATTTACCGATTTTTTCGAACGCGAACATTCTAAGCAATATTTTCTTGTGTGGGTGACGTATTTATTCTGTTTTAGACAGATGCCTAGAATAAGCCGATCCTATTTGTCCCTACCACTCCCTTCCTCTCACGGCCACGCCATTCGTACCACATCACGTGGTGGAAAAAATGTGTCTTCACACAACAAATTACATTATGTCTATCAGCAGTGGTCAGGTTGGAAAAGATACTGTTAATAGCCATATGGCTTAACAGATTGGAAGGGAATCGATGCTAACATTAGCTGGTCAGACTTTCCAGGAAGTGACATTCACACGTAAAAACAATGTGGTGTCCCTTTCTTCAGCTGTGCGAACTACTGTTATTGGTGATAAAAATATCTCTTCTTACACTATTTCACGGGTTTTGTGTCGTAAAAAAAATCGGATGTAGAGTTGCTAGATTTCTCCACATACGAGCTGTCACCAAACCCATCGTCACTATTCACTGAACAAGGAATAAGGAAGGGCACAAAATCCTGAGTACATCCAGCATTCCAATCTGTGAACTTAAGTAAGACGCGAGGAAAAAACAAATTTGTAGTGTTGGATGAAAGTCAACTACTTCACAAAGTTGTGTGGCCTCGAAATTAATCATTTGGTTCGATAGCTGACAGGTACACTCAGTAGATCACTGCTCAATATGGCTCAAACGTGGCAATAGTTTTCGCTGGATACCCAACAGCTGCTGGATAAAAAGGCACAAAGAGCTCTGAGCGCCTTTGCAGAGCCAAGTCACACTCATCTCCGAAAATAATCGTTCATGGCTCACGTTTCTTAAGAGAATTTATTGTCAAACGACAAAAACATGCGTCATACCGGATCCTAATGTAACTATAGATGAACAGCTCGTTGGTTTTAGAGCTAGATGCAAATTCGTTCAATATATGCCAATTAAACCGGCAAAATATGAACTTAAAATATTTTGGATCTGTGAATCTAAGTTTGGTTATACTCTGGATGGTTAAGTTTATGTTGGTCGCTAGCTCGCAGAACCTTATTAATTTAATAATATTAATTTCTTCTACACAAACCCCTTAAGTTTATAAAATGCATACAAAATTTAATAATACATTCAAGGAACATAAACAGAAATCAATGTATCTCATCACAAAGCAATAATAATTTAATAATCCTAGAGCCAATTTAAATCTGAACTACTATATCGGCTTGTATCTATCATCTGTCTATTAAATCACACTTCATCTTTCTTTCTTTGTCAGACACCCTGCGCATTCTCACTCGCGCTAGGTACCTATATGATTTCATTTTCTCTGCCACGGTCACGTACAACTGCAATGTTTAATTTTATTCCTTTGGAAATAAGACATTTAAATTTATCACTTGGCTATAACCATTCCTCAAATTAAAAAAAATTGTATGCGTGGTCACGCAAAATAAATGACCCACGAACACTTAAGTAATGTAGATATAAGTGTTGCAATAATTGAGGCTTACCTTCATAATATAAATTATTCAGGCTATTTCTTCGCTTACATTTTTTTAAACAGAAGAAGATAAAAAATTTGTGTGTTTTCTTGTCGAGATAGGGGTAGTACTTTTTTAGTTTATTAAACAGCTAATATTTTAAATAGGTATAAGTAAATTGTGTTATAATTAAATAAAGTGCTCAAATGAGTACAACCAAAAATATATTTTTCTGATTACATTTTGTTTACCAGTCTTGCTTAGTTATTAAAACAAACAATGTTGGAATTCTTCAGAAGCAATGCACCATAAAAAAAAACGTAAAACTTTTTTTATCAATTTATTCCTGAAGATGTCAACGCCTGAAACCTATGGTGATAATAGAGAATTTGGAGAATTTTTATTATGTTTTCTATCTTATTGCACGCAATAAAAGGAACATTTTGATATATCACAATGTGCGTAATAGAGATCGTTTAACTTAAAAAATATATATAAAGTTACTACATGCTGCAAGTTTGAAACGTATGCGCATGCAGATACTTCATTTGTTTGAAAACAAAGGGCTACCTGTCAAATGGTAAGCCGAACGTATTGGATAAACAATAATTGTTAGCGGTCTTGTGCGTATGTGAAACTGCTTATTTTACGTTTTTGTTGACTCTATATTTCATTAATTTAATAATAGCATCGATTTCAAAAAAACGTGGTCATCTAACCTTGCTTCTGCGTGACTAGGTGGATCATCTGACGTCACAAAAATAGCCGAAGCATTTATGGTCACATGACAAAATTTTAAATAGTAAGGATTTTCAAACACGCATCAAGCTTTAAAATCAAATATTTCTTATTTATTTTTGATTATTTTATATATATATATATATATATATATATATATATATATATATATATATATATATATATATATATATATATATATATATATATATATATATATATATATATATATATATATATATATTGAAAAAAGTCGTCAGATAAGGCACGAAATGCTTCGAAATGTTCGTTCGGAAGTACGACAGAGATTTTATAATTGTACGGAAGTGGGGGGAAAACACTTTGAACATTTAATTAAATGACATTCTTTCATTCATTGATATTTTGTCTTATTCTTTAACTGATGATTGTACTGCGATACCAAACCAAAATTACAAAAGTCGTGTGTTGTGAGCAGAATTGAGAAAGCTTTAAAATGAGGTGTCACTCAACATAGAGTGCCATTTAAAGTTTAAGGGTACTTTACGCCTCTGACTAAGGGGTATGTTCCAAGATGCCAAGAATTACGCCATCATGTGTCCCCCTTCAAAACACAGTCGACGTGTCGCTGCTGTTTTTTTCTTTTTCTCTCAATTACGATATTTTCCAGGTGGGAAGTTTCAATTGGCACAGCCTGTATAAAAGGCGATTTAATTTTTTTGTATGATGGTTCAGCAAATAATTTTTCCGAATATCTAAAATTTCAAATGGGTACGTTTAATAGAAAAAGATGCGCGTTTGCACACATTCTGAAGTTTTATTACTTACTAATTGTCCACGAAAAAAAATCATTTTGAAACCAGAACGATTCTGAATTAGTGTTGTATGCATATTTTCCATGACAAGTACAAGCTACCGCCTGTGTTACCTTATAGTTCACGTGCAGAATGTTCTACAACTAGAATCGTTGACGCTTAATGCATTTTACAAAGTAATAATTTGATCGCGACTCGTGTTATGACTTCTGGTAGCAATTGAACGCATTTCCTGCCGGCCTATGAGTAATTTAACATGTGTAAATGGTGTGCCTAAATAATAACAGCCGAATATGCAGCTTTAGGCTTGAAGCAGTAGTATGTTATCGCCCTTAGTATGAAATATTACAAATCATTTTTTGGAATAAATAGAAATGTGCATTTCTTATTTACTGCTACGTTTAAGTTTTTTTTTTTTTCAACAACACACCATGAGGGCTTACAGCCTAAATACTATCGTACCGTGGGTGTTGACAAGGAGGAAAGAGGCAACTTGTTAATTCTGGACTTGAAGGTTTGGAGGTTCGGAGGAGAAGGAAAAAACATGTGCCGGCAAGGAATTCCACAACTTGGAAGTCCTCGGGACAAAAGAGCGGGCATAACAAGATGTTCTATGTCTGGTGACCTGGGCAGTAAAAGGGTGCATTCTCTATGTTCCCCTGGTAGATCTGTTGGGGGCAGCAGGCGGGGAACTATGGAGGACAGCTCCTCTGAGCAGTGCCCGTGAAGATATCTATAAAAGAGAGAGAGAGGTCACCAACGGCACGTCGGTGGGCAAGGGATGGCAGCCTTTGGGTGAGGATAGGGTCACCGATGAGACGTATAGCTCTCTTTTGAATAGAGTCCAGGATAGCGAGTGTAGAAGCGGCAGCTGCACCCCATATGTGGAAGCAGTATTCGAGGTTTGGCCTTATTTGTGAAGTATATAAAGTATAGAGATTAGCTGGTAAAAAGTATTTGCGAGCCCGGAAGGAGAAACCTAATTTCTTAGCAGCCGCTTCTGCAATTGATGTGACATGTTGGTGCCAATTAAGATTTCGATCCCCAGAAATGCCAACAAGAGAAAAGGACTAATTACTTTGAATAACTTCGTTGTTCATTGTGATGGGTCTAGGGCTGGTGTATGTCTTATGAGTAAGAAAGCAAGACTGAGATTTGGTGGGGTTGAATTGTACAATATTTCTACTTCCCCAGTCTAATATTTTTTGGAGATCCACGGAGACAGAACCCTCCATGAGTCTGCGATCCTCATCTAATTGGGCTAAAGAGACAGGCTTAGAATATTGTATATTTGAGTGGAGGGTGCTGTCGTCCGCGTAACTGTGAACCGGGGTTGGATGTGCTAGAGAGGTCATTGATGTGGAGAAGAAACAAAGTAGGGGCTAAAGCTGAATCTTGAGAAACTCCTGCATTAATTGGATACAGTTTAGAGGAATGGCCATCCACAACAACAAAAATGCTCCTGTTGGAGAGGAAATTTGCTGTCCAGGTACAAAGTTTTGGTGGTAGGCCATAGGCCGGAAGTTTATTAAGCAGCGCTGCGTGCCAGACCTGGTCGAATGCTTTGGATATGTCTAGATAGGATGATTGGATATGCGATAGGTACCTATTTGTCCATTTTATATTTTGTTGATGAAGGTTGACACAAGCTTAAAACTGACAAAATTATATAAGCTCTGAAAAATATGTCGAAAATACAAATATGAGTAGTAGGTTACTTTTCCTTTATTTAATTTATCGGAACGACAATTTTTGCCATAGGCCAAATGTTTCTCTTTTTTAGCTTTAAGACACTGAATGTCTTGAGCAAAAGTTTTATGAGTTTATAAGTTCGTTACCACAACGCACTTGCTGTGTTCGAATTTTTCCTAAAAGTATCAGAATAATAAAACACTGACAAAACAGTTTTGAAGTTTAATCTTACTTGCAAGTGCTGTATATTAAACAGGCAAACGTCTCCCGAGAGCAATTATCTAACTTTTATGACATAGATTACATGCCACATTTCGTAGAAATTCCAAACTGATTCATTCATTCCGACATTCTGATCTCAAGAAGTGTATGTGTAACAAAGCTAAAACTAAAGTCTGAATAAGTGTTCGAGTCAATTTGCCTGTCATTTTTAATAGGCACCATGTGCAAAAATCAGTGATTTAGTACGTACTTCTAACTTCTAATCACTTATGCAAAATTAAAACAGTTACACATCTTATAAAATACTTACTTACTTGACCTTCGCAAACGATAAATTGCGTCGACTGACAAATCGCGATCAAAACTTGTGCTAATTCTAAGCCTATAATTTACTCATTTTTTATAATCAGATAACTGTAGAATAAAAAGGACGCTCCACTTTAAAGTGCGCAACTGTGTGAATGAAATCTAAATATCAATACCAAATAATATTTGGATTCGCTGCCACAGGCTTAACTATTCTATAAACAGTAAAAAAAAACCATATTCATATTAATACATTTGATTTAAACAAAATTTTAGTGGCTAATTGACTTCATAAATGTCGGGTATCCTTTCTTTTTAACGAGTTTTCTTAGAAAAATTCATTAATGTTGCAACAACGCAGACGAAACAGTTCATAGATTAGGGCAAGCTGGGATTTTTAAAACCCAAATTCAAAGTCAGGCTATGTATCGTTGCGATCACTAAAACAATAATATTCAAATTGTCATGAGCCTCGGTGTTCCAGGAGTAAGAACGTGTGGCTCTGAGTTCGATTCCCAAGGTTCCCCCTTCACTTTTTCAGTACATGTTGTAAAATTAAGATCAACCGAGATTGTATTTGAGCAAGTTGAATGGCTGCACGTTCCGACCTTCGGTGAGGGCGTAGTGACGTCGGTCCCGTGTACATGCAATGTTGGGCACGTTAAACATCCCTACCCTCCCTACAGAAGGCAGGGGTTCGACAAAATTTCCAGGATTGTGAGGTGAAACTGCTCTCTGGTGTCGGGTGGCCATAGTCGAGGAAATACACCGACGTTAAAGAAACAAAGTACAATACAATAAAAAATTTAATGAAACTTCACAGGTATGTTCCTATCATAAATAGTTTGGAAAGTTTGTTAGCCAATCTGACTAGTTTCTACGGGGACAATTGAGGGTTCTGTTGAAAAAATGTTGTATCCCGAAACACAATAAATTATGTTCATAACATTTGTTCAACAGGTGACCGTTATAGACGGTGTCTCATGTACCAAAGCTGAAATTAATAAGATAATGGAGAATTAAGTTGTAAGAATTAAGTTGTAAGAATTAAAAAAATTGTTTGATACAATTTTCTGCGATAACGCACTTTGTGCATGAGGACTTATTTATATTTCAAGAGGTCGTCTAAAAAAGGTAGAGGTTTTAGATGGGTTAATTAGATTCGTAACATTGCTTTATAAATGTTAATGTTCAGTTAGCATTGACCGTGGAATTAGTGGAAAATGGCAAGGAAGGCTCTCCAAAGGTGTTTTCTTTTTGCAAGACAATGCCATTGCACACAAATTTCGTGTTGCCAAGGAACAAATCGTGATTTATGGTTTGAATTACTTGATTATTGTGTCACTCACTGTACGCAACTGATTTAAGGTAACTCCAAAGAAAAAAAGTCTAGTGGGTTAAAGTCCGGGCTAGGAGCTGGCTAAGTGATTGGGCTGTCATACCACATCCAACTTCAGAAATACCTTTCATTTAGGTCATTTTGCACTTGAATAGAAAAGCGTGCGGCTATATGGTGCATAAAATACTTATTCCGCCTTAAATTTTTTAAAAGGCGATTTTTCGTGAAAGAAATTCTTTGAAAGTTTTCATGTAACTTTTCAAAAATGTTGCCGAAAAGCTCTCTGTGAATAATTATATGTTGGCAGTTGTGTAAATTGCTTGAACAGATTCGCTTGCCAGGAAAATCGGACCAGCTTTTTCGGGAACATTTAAATTTTATTTTCGGAACATTTTTGTGTTTTTTACACAAAATAAAGTTATTTTGGAACATTGTTTCTACTATAAAAGTTATATTAGTAACCAAATTAGATGCCGTTAACTAAAAAGACATATTTGCCATTAATAACATCTTTATAAAATTCACTACCATAACGCCTTGCTGCGTCCAGACTTTTTAATATAGGTACCAATATACAGGTACACATCAAATTGTTTATACATTTTCACCACTTTAATCAATGGGAAAAATTGCGCAACTTCGCTAACTCTGTCGGCTTTGAATCTCCAATAGTAACAAGGTTAATAAAGATAAACACACAACGTCAATAGTTACCAACTTTTTCAATAAATATAGATTTTGGCTTGTAAACCATATTTAAATGAAATACTTTACTTTCTAACATTACAAAATTCCCATAAAAATTTTGTTGCTTAACGTCATTCGTCTCTGCTACATTTGCAAATATAATTTTTAAACCTAATTAAGATTTCAGATGCCAAAGTCTGTATCTCTGGATGTCGGGGATAGTCACCATCAAGATTAATACGGAACAGGCTTCACAAATCAAATAATTTAACTTTTAATGCGTTATTTTAAGAATGTTATATTCTTATCTCTATATCATTAAAACTGCGTTCAAATTTCTAGTTTTAGAAAGCCCAAATTAATTAATAACCTCACAAATAAAAAATAATGATAGCTGGTTTCTTCATCTAAAGTCCGCATCAAGTGCACTTGGGAGCAATTTGAGTAAATTCATTTGCAAAATAATCGACAAGTTCAAAACTGGATTGTGGTAAACAAAGTTTCTTTGCAGTGCGCACACGTATCAGTGCGCCTCACAGTGTTCACATTTCACATTACAGTATTTTAGCTTTGTTTATTAAACATCAGCCTATTTCCACCGCTATGGGAAATCACCGATGTCAGGGGGGCGGTTCCACCTTACTGGCAAAAATCGTTAACTCATTAAATCAGTTAGCCCATTTAAAAAAGAAGGTAGCTATTATTGCGTATGTTCTTTTTTACTTCCGAAGATTCAAAAAAAGTCTAGTTTACGCTTGTCATTACAAAAATGTGGTTTTATGCGGTTATTTACTGTAGGGCTATGTTGGGTAACAATAATATGATGGCGAGGGTCGCGTCGAGGTGCCCGCAGGGTAGCGTCTTGTTTCCTCTGCTCTGGTGCCTAGTCGTGGACGGCCTGCCGCGGAGGCTCTCGGGAGGGGGGTACGAGGTACAGGGATATGCGGACGACATTGTTATCAGTCAGAGGAAAGGTTACACATTCAGTCTGAGAGCGTGGACGGTTAGCCAAGGGCTCGGGGTGAGCCCCGAGAAAACCACCGTCATACCATTTGCCAGGAACAGGTAGTGGGAGGGCCACAGAACTCTGACTCTAAGTGGCAGAAACATTCCTGTGGCCAGGAAGGTAAAATGTATTGGGGTAGCATTGGACTCCAAGTTAACCTGGAATGGCCACGTTGAAAAAATCATGTACAGGGCAGTCATGACCTTGGCCGTCACCAGGCGGCTATATGGAAAAACGTTGGGACTGAGACATAGTATCGCCCACTGGCTATACACAAAGGTGGTCAGACCCTCGTTAACATACGCGGCACTGGTAGGTATGGTGGCCCAGGGTGATGCAGTCCAGTACCAAACAAAAACTGGGCAAGATTCAAAGGCTTGCCTAGGCATCACAGGAGCCATGACATCTTGCATTTCAAGTGTCGTTCATTTTCAGAGATAACTTTCCCATTTGTTGTAGAATTTTTTCAAATTATTTAAGATGCGTTTGTCAGTATCTTAGATTTGAAGTTCTCATGATCACTGGAGAAAAGAGACCAAAGCGTGCATTTTATTTAACAATAAGTATCTAAGAAGGCTCATAAATTAATTACCAATATCTCAAATAGAGATCAAATTTCGAAAATCAGGTACTACTGTTGATGATTTACCAAAAACATTTTATTATCAGTCGAAATTGAACATCTTACTGATCGTTGAAGAACCCACACGAGTGTTCGCTAACCTGTTTGTGCTCAGAATTTAGGCCAGCACAAAAATATTAAAGTTAAAAAATGGCATCTTTTTAAGATAGTGCTTTTACAAGAGTTATTCGTTGATGCTCCATACCGAAGGATGTAATTTTGTCAAAAATTGACTAATACGGGTAATGATAATTAGTTGTCAGCAAATAAAATTAATTTTGCGATTAATTCACCTTCCATACACTGAGAACTTAACCGTCAAAGTTTTAGATACATCACACACAACATACCAAAATTAAAGTGGGCAGGAACAGTTGGAAATATAATGATGTCTCTTATTTGTTGAAGGTGCTTTAAAGGGACCTCAGTATAGACAATTTTTACAGCAGTGGTTCATTCCTAGATTGGTAAACTTATTTCCTGATAGAAACAACCTTGATACTCCAAATCATACATTTTGGTACCAATAAGATGGTGTTTCCTTCCCATATTATGCTGTTAATGTGGGACAAATCTCAGTGAACTATTTCCTATCAGATGGATTGCAAGACGTAGTGCTATCGAATAACCAATAAGGTCATTAGACCTCACTCCCTTGGATTGCTTCCCGTAGGGCCATCGTAAAGCACGGTATTTAAAACTATGCAATATTAAGGACTTAAAAATTAGAATCAAAACTGAATGTACTAACATACCTGCAGAGGCTATAAGTAAACTTCGTAGAATTATTTGACCGTTTGGATATTACCAAACACAAAGAGACCACCAGTTGAAACATATTGATTACAGAAATTTTTTGTTTTGTTTTCGACGTGAGAAATGAAAATTATATTAATTATTACTAAAAATGAATTCCTCAGTCAAATGCTCAAATAGCTACTTAGCTTTCAAATTAAGACCTCAAGCCTATTGATTTTTGAAACCAGCAGAGTTCGAAAAATATAAAAATATACTGGTGTTCTACCAGCAAAATGTTGATAAGGTCGTAGTCTGAAGACCAGTAAATGTTACAATGACGAACGGCGCAGCAAGAGAGTTGTGGCAGTGAAATGATCTACGCAATTTTTTACGTATATCATATCTGCGGCAAAAAATATATTTGTCTGCAATGTTTAATAAATTTTGTTTAAGACAAATATTTTCATCTTGTGTCGTCCTGTGACCTCCAGTAGCACAACGTTTATTTTCAAATTCTAATAAATTTTTCCTCTTTTAACTGAAAGATTTAAATTTTGGTATAAAGTTTACTTTTTATAACATATACTAGTGTACAAAACTTCGTTGCCGTAGCTTAGTTATTTTACAAACGTTTTTCGAAAGAAAACCCAAAATTTTGCCGGAAAACTTCCTGGCCAACAAACTCATCCAAGTCGCTTGCAAAAGGAAGGTACCTGTCAAATTTGACCAAAATCAGACCATTATTTTTTGAGTTATCGTTGTGATTCTTTATACTTTTCGAACATATATACATACATAAACATATATAAACAAAATAAAAGTGAAACTAGCCTCGATTGTGGGTTCTAGGGGTCCTAGTTCGCGCGCACTTGAAGAAATTATTTCAAAATTCAAGTCGGGATCATCTTAGTGGTGAATTTCTTCTACGAAAATTCACTGAGAACGCAAATGATGCGAAATTTTAAATTATAATCGACTTCTACAAATATTTTTGTTTAAATATTTTTGCAAAATAATTAACTTAATGCGATACTTGATACACGGTATATAAATCTTAATAGTATAGAAAAAGTTAAAACTAAAATTTGTCCACAAAACAAATACATTAATTACCTTTGCATATAAACACTGAAGACAGTTTTCTTTGGGTACACAAATCCTCGTTTTCTTCTCTGCAGCCAGTTTCGCCATCTACAGCATCGTCAGGCATAAAAGGCTAAACCGTAGGCAGAAAAGAAAACAAGTATTTGTGAACCCAGAGAAAAAGTATCTACGTCTGCATTTATTTAGTATGGAACGGTTTAACCAAGTTAGGGCAACAACAATCAATAAAATGCACATAAGATAATGTTTCACTAACCTAATATACAAATTAATTTAAATCAAAAAAACTCTGGACGCAGCAAGTGCGTTATGGTAGTGAATTTTCATTAAAATGTTTTTAATAGCAAATATGTTTGTTTAAGAAAGCAGGCACCAAATTTGGTTACCAGTATAATCTATATATTAGAAACAATATGCCATGTTTCATCAAAATAACTTTATTGTTTGAAAATGTACAAACATTTCCAAAAGCAAACTGAAATTGTTCCCGAAAAAACTGGTTTTCTGGTCAACCTTATAGGTTAATAGCAAATTGATTCAAAATTTGAAGCATTTAATGAAAATTCCCTAACGCATATGGCACTTGCTGCGTCCCGAATTTCTTTTCTTACAAAGAGGTATTATATTTTCATGGAAAATGCAAAAATGCAATAACATAGGGCGTGTTCGATTTAAAAAAATCACTAAAAAAAAATTTGAATCACCAACGACTTATGGGCCACCTGTAATTGTGGAAATATTTTTTAAAATGTCGCTTAAGACACCCTACAATTAATGTATACAACTTTTTTCGTAACTTGCATAATAACGGATATATTGCCCTTTAATGATTTTTTACGAAAATTCCACAAAAATGATATACCATTAAACGATGAACTCTATAGCCAACACTACTGTTAAAGCATCAGAGAAAGGGTCTATTTGAAATGAATTTTCTGGGAATATTTTAGTACAATGAAGGACAATGACGATTGAAACTAAGAGTTCAGGCTTTGTAAAACATTATTCTTCAGAGATTTTCCTTCCATAGATCATATTAATTTCAGGTTCATTGCCTAAATATTAACAATTTTGACGTTTAAAATCGCGACTTTGACGTTTTGAGGAAAACCCAAATTTATTTTTATTTAAATGCCTGTAACTTTTCAGTCCTTTAACATACAGCGCTAAATTTTGGCAGGTAGCTTACGTATAATGATATAAACCCGTGTACCAAATTTTGTTGGCCTTACTTTGTTAATTCCGGAGATACACTAATAACATGGAAGATGTACCTAAATATAAGGCGGGATTTTCTTTCCTATCAACACGTATGTATTTTAACTAATGGACGAGGGTTATAAAATAAGTTATCAGATATACCCCTTTTATGGCTTTTATACTTCGTTGGGATCAATACATAAAGTAATGTGAAAGCCTTCGTGATATCAAGGGACGATATCCTAACAGATATAAGAGAGAAAGTTCGTAGTGGCCACTACCAAAGCAATTTTCCAAATGCTCAATTACAGTTCTTAACTATTCATACTACCGGTAATGTATTATGCCGTCTAGGCTATATTTACAGATTTCTTATTTTAGATTACTATTCGTTACGATAAAACAGTCCGTAATGACTACTGGTGTTTTATTTAGAAGATTCCAAGCAGTCTTTTTATAACAAAAAGATGGAAAGACATCTAGATAAATAATGTAGTAGGTGTTCACTGAAATGGGAATTTTAAAAATAAAAATTATACCGACGTAATAGGAGGCAAGATAAATCTACACTACATTTATTTAATCGCCGTTGTATTAATTACAAAACTATTAATACACCACATTAATTTAAGTAATTAGTCAGATTTTTATTAGCGAACTTTTTAAAACAAACCCGATTTCAAGCAAACGTCTGCTAGTAATTCTATTACCTATCCAATTAAAAATTCAGTACAAAGAAAAATGTAAAGTACAAAAAAAAGGTAAAAAACCCAATGAATACAAACATTATTTTTTTTGCACCTGGCCTTAGCAAATATACAAAAAGTCAGAAAGCAACTAGTGCATTATATAGCGACTCTACATAAAAATTATATCGTTAACCTACCTACCAAATTTGGATACCATAGCTTTTTAGCGAATTTTCGTAGAAAAAATTCACTAATGGGGAGATCCCGACTTTTGAATTTTGAAAAATTTGTTTGCAAATGAGCGCGAACTAGGACCCCTAGAACCCATATCCGGGGTCAGTTTCAATTTTTATATGTTTGTTTATATATATATATATATATATATATATATATATATATATATATATATATATATATATATATATATATATAGGGTGTTTCTAAATTGATGCGAAAAATTTTACAGGGTGAATCTTTAACGAAAAATAAGGGGTGTCTTCTTTTTTATAAAGTTTTTCTTGAAACCCCTTCTCCTCCAAGTTCCAGCCCTTTGAAATTTTGGCAAAAAAAAAGTTTTCATTAAATTTCTCCGTTATGGAATAATTTTAAAAAAACGAAATTTTGCAAATGCATAAGGCTAACAAAATGGCAGTTTTAAAAGGATTTTATAACCCTATAATGTTATCACAAGACGGTGAAAAAACCTACCCTTACATTATTTTTTATTACTACTTTTTATTGTGTGTACCGTTTTCTATTAAAAAAATGATTTAGAAAGAAGAATTGATTTAGCAACTTTTCAATGTCTTGAGATTTTCTCATAAAATTGTTAGTTTGATCACAAAAAAATAAAATATTACTCAGATCGATGTCACATGAATTTACAGAGTGGTTGTTATTTGCTGAAAAATCAAGTACGTGGTAGGCTGTCAAATAACGACAACAAATGTGGTACATGCACGACGGGGCTCCGGCTCATTTTAGTATCAACGCTCGTGACTACTTGAACGAAGTTTACCCAAATCGTTGGATAGGTCGAGGAGGCCCACAGAATTGGCCTGCCCGATCTCCTGAATTGAATCCGTTGGATTTTTGCCTATTGGTTTTTCTGAAAACCTTAGTTTATTCAACTCCTGTTGAAAACATCGATGATCTAAGAAATCGTATTATCACATCATGTGATATTATAAGAAACACACTCGGTATTTTTCATAGAATACGAAGTTCAACGAGAAACAGACTAGTCATGCGTTCTCTCCGAAGGAGGGCATTTTCAACATTTATTATGATGATACGTATTGACATTTTGTTAATATTTCTTTTCGTTTCTTAGTTTGTTAATTATTATTTATAAAATAGTAGTACAATAGTTGTTTCTTATTATGAATTTTTGGGAATTAGTAAAAGCCAGAACAATACATATTAACATATTAGTGTAATTATGACGTTATTTGACAGCCTACCACGTACTTGATTTTTCAGCAAATAACAACCACTCTGTAAATTCATGTGACATCGATCTAAGTAATATTTTATTTTTTTGTGATGAAACTAATAATTTTATGAAAAAATGTCAAGATATAAAAAAGTTGCTAAATGAATCATTCTTTCAAAATCCTTTTTTTTTTAATAGAAAACGGTACACACAATAAAAAGTACTGATAAAAAATAATGTAAGGGTAGGTTTTTTCACCCTCTTGTGATAACATTATAAAGTTATAAAATCCTTTTAAAAGTGCCATTTTGTTAGCCTTATGGATCTGCAAAATTTCGTTTTTTAAATTATTCCATAACGGAGAAATTTAATGAAAACTTTTTTTGCCAAAATTTCAAAGGGCTGTAACTTGGAGGAGAATGGGTTTCAAGAAAAACTTTATAAAAAAAGACACCCCTTATTTTTTGCCAAAGAATCACCCTGTAAAATTTTTCGCATCAATTTAGAAACACCCTGTATATATATATATATATATATATATATATATATATATATATATATATATATATATATATATATATATATATATATATATATATATATATATATATATATATATATATATATATATATATATATATATATATATATATATATATATATATATATATATATATATATATATATATATATATATATATATATATATATATATATATATATATATATATATATATATATATATGTATATATGTATCACACCGATAACTCAAAAAAAATGGGCCGATTTTGATAAAATTTGGCATGTACCTTCCTTTTGTAAATGGCTTGGATAAGTTCGATAGTCGGGAAAATCGGACGAGGTTTTCCGGGAAAATTTTGAGGTTTCATTCGAAAAAAAAATTTATCTCAAAAAATAATGGGCCGACATTGATAAAATTTGGCATGTGCCTTCCTTTTGTAAATGGGTTTGATAAGTTCGTTAATCAGGAAAATCCGACGAGGTTTTCCGGAAAAATTTTGAGTTTTCATTCGAAAAAAAATTTTATCTCAAAAAATAAAAAAACTATGATAACCAAATTTGGTAGGTAGGTTTACGATATAAAAAGTAAACTATACACCAAAATTTAGATTTATATGTCACAAGAAAAATAGTTATAATAAAATATTTTGGGCCAGATCATTTCTATTAAAATTCACTAGCATAACGCACTTGCTGCGTCCAGGCTTTTTTATTTTTTGAGATACAAATTTTTGTTCCAAAGGAAACTCTAAATTTTCCCGGAAAACCTGCTCCAATTTTCCTGGCTAACGAACTTATCCAAGCCACTTACAAAGGGAAGGTACGTGACCAATTTGATCAAAATCGGCTCATTATTTTTTTAGTTATCGGTGTGATATATATATATATATATATATATATATATATATATATATATATATATATATATATATATATATATATATATATATATATATATATATATATATATATATAACTACATACATACATACATACATACATACATACATACATACATACATACATACATATAAAAATCGAAACTAACCTCGGATCTAGGTTCTGGGAGTCCTAGTTCGTGCTCATTTGCAAAAAAAATTTCATAATTCAAAAGTCTGGATGTCCCAATAGTGAATTTTTTCTACGAAAATTCACCAATATGTCAAATTCTAATAACCTAATTTTTCATTAACGTAGAAATTTCACTTTAAATACAAAGTAAAGTCTCTATGAAGGCAACAAATGTACAAACAGTAAACATTTCAGCACATCCCAAATACGGGTTCCGGGGGCTTTTTGGTGGAATTTCGTACACATGTTGCTTTTACAAAGTATTTGTTACATATCAAGCTTGAATTCGATTGATTGAGAGAAAATTAGTTTATTAAAATTCGAAAAAGCTGTTGAAAATGCGCTACCATAACGCACTTGTTGCATCCGAATGGTACTACAAGTTGTATCAAGTATGTCCGTTTATAGATTTATTGTCTGAAGAGGGAAATTCTTTAAAATTTAGATTGTCAAATAAAAAATTATAACACATTTAAAACAAAATCTAAAATTTAAACTGCTGCTATAAAATCTCAGAAAGCGTCCCTTTTAAATACATTTGCTGCAAATATTTGAGTCAAATAAAGAACAACAGGTATTGAAACAAAAATGTAAGAACCTAAGTAAAGATTGGTACCTGTGATGAGTACTGATAAGTACACTTGGAGAACCCACAACACATATTTTTAAAGACCTGACGATCCTTTCACTAACACATTTAGCGTCATCAGAGGATAAAAATTATATATATATATATATATATATATATATATATATATATATATATATATATATATATATATATATATCCTTTGACGAGGCTAACTTTGTTTATGAAACGATCGTCAGGTCTTTAAAAACATGTGTTGTGATTTGGGTTCTCCAAGTGTACTTATGTAAGAACCTACTAAGCACACTTTTTACAATGTTTATTGTTTAAAACCCACCTTTGTTTTATAATACTTGTTCAAAATTCACCAATTTCAAATAGCAAGTTTGTCGTTTCCAGAAGAAAATCATTATACTCTGAAAGCATTTTTTTCGGTACTTTTTGACCTAATCTTCGTATGTAATGGCATACTGATGTGTCTGGGACATGTACGGCTGACGGCAGGGTCAAGCGAGCGAAACAGGGGACAACGGCGTCGAATTTTAAGTATTTCCACTAACAAGGTTCGCCTTCAGTGGATTGTTTCAATGATGTATTGATGTAACACATTTTATTCATAATTATTTGTCCTGTTTAATCACCTGTACTATTTGCATATTTCTATAATTTGTATTGTTTTGTAAGTAATGTGCAACAATAAATATTATTATTATTATTATTATTATTATTATTATTATTATTATTATTATTATTATTATTATTATTATTATTATTATTATTATTATTATTATTATTATTATTATTATTATTATTATATAATACATTTTGTTGATAATCACATATATTATTTTGCTATTTGACCTCCAATGCGACCGAATTTTTTTTTTACTTTAAATGCTTAACTTTTTCCTTCAGCGCTAGATTTGGGCACATGGTATACGCTATACATGAGCAACTTGGGTACCAAATTTAGTTGAAATATCTTTGCTATTTTCGAAGATACAAAAATTGTCCGAAAGAAAACCTAAAATTCTCCCAGAAAAACTAGTCGGATTTTCCTGGCAAACAAACTTGCCCAAGCCATTTACCAAAGAACCATGCATACCAAGTTTAATAAAAATCGGATCAATATTTTTTGAGTTGTCGCGGTGACACATAAATATATAAATATAAATAATACAACTAGGCTCTCTGGGACCCATGTCTTGATGCTGACCATGGGTCAGTTTCAATTTTTATATTTTTATACACATGTATATATAGTTCGTGCTCATTTGAAGAAATTTTCGCAGAATTCAAAGTCGGGAACTTATTAGGGAGTTTTTACCAGGAAAATTCGCTAAAACGACCTTGACAATGGTTTCTACGCTCCCAACAATTAGGAAAAACCTACTGTAATTGAAATGATAATAGACCTGCACGTAAAACTGCTTTTTGGCGAATATGAATTATGTTCTCATTTTGTAAGAGGAAATTAGATAAGGAAATTAATCTTCATCACAAAGTGAGATAATTCTCTATCAACAAGTTGCCAGCAGACAAACACACAAACATACGTATCTTTTTAATCTAAATTATCTATTTACTCACCGATATCTTATTAACAAAACAAAACAATTTCAAATGTATTTTGCGTTAAAAAATTGCTTTTACTCAAATTTCATTATATTTTTATTGTATTTTATTACTTTATTTGACTGCGACTATAATCATCAACGCTAGGGAACAGCAGTTTCCTCTAACCATCCTGCAAATTCTTCTGAACCCATTCATTTCTGTAAGGATAATCAGGATATTTACCATGCATAAAGTCACATGCTACACGGGACCGACAGTTTTCGTCCGAAGGGCAGAACGTGAAGACATTCAAATTATCAAATACAGTGCTAGAACCTCGGTTGATGTTAATTCTACTGTAGGTTGTAGAATGTTTAATGAGTCGTATAGGCCCCGCAGCGCTGCGACTCCAATGGGTCTTTTGTGTATGACCCTATTTTTTTTCTCAGAGTTACCCAAAAAGCTCAGGCTTTTTATGTAGTCTACTATCTTTTTTGGGGGTTATTTTACCTATTTCCTGGGGTGTTAAAGTCACCCATCCGAGGTATTTGAGCCTTTTGCAGAACTGGGCCATGCAGTCATAGCAAATGTTGTTGTTTCTGCTGCTTCAGTGTAGTAGATGCAATTTTCACTGTCCCCATTTCCCATCTTCATAAGGTTATACCTTACTGGGGAATGTCCTGTGATTATGCTCGAGTCGCTCCTGTTTAATTCAAGAAACAGTTCACACTTCTCTGTTTATATCATGATGAACCGTTTTGCCTGCCTTAATTCTGGTGTTTTCCTTCAGTATGCCCGAATTTGGTTCCTCTCTCAAGTATCAAATTCATTTCTTACATAACTTTTTGTTAATCCACAATAGGGCTTTGGACCATAAAATGGTATTGTTGCAGCCGTTTCTGCAATACTGTCTGCTTCCTCATTCCCTCCAATGCCTTGATGTACTGGTGCCCACATCAAAGTTACTTTTTTATTCGTATCCAGTTGCTTCAAGGATTTTTTGCAGTCCCAGGTCAGTCTAGATTTGGTTTTGAAATATATTAGGATCTTGGAGTACTGCCTGACTGGCAGAGAGGCTGTAGCTCTTTCTATTTTTGAGTGTCCTTTGTATGCACTCATGTGCACAGAGATTTTTAGTAAGCATTTCTGCTTGGAAGGTGCGATTTTACGGTATGTACTGAAAGAGTTAAATGACACTTCTACTGGAAATCGAACCCACGATCCTTGGCTTTAGAGAAACACGTTCTTACTACTGGGCCACAGAGGCTGCATTTAAATTCAATAAATTAAAGATTGTGGATGAAATATGAGCTAGAAGACGATAGGGACAAAAAATACTGTTTTGCAACTGGGTAGCAGGTGATTACAAACATATTTTTGGAAGTGGTGTGGATAATACAAATACAAGATACATTATTCCTTATCTCTGAATAGGGAAAGCCGTACCCAACAATTGCTTTTTCGTTTTCGCTTTTACACTTAACACAACATAAGCTGCAGCAGCTATTTGTACTCCACTCCATATTATCAATTAATATTAATTAATAATATATTAATGAATTCCAAACTTGAATACCACTAATAATGTGTCCTATATGTGAACACTATGTTTGCGTAGACTGGAAACTTCGTGAAAAAGTGTGCTTTGTGTGAACACATAGTTTCCTGTTTCTGTGACATATTTTAATGACAAGAAACATAGCTCAACAAAGTCTATATTAAAAATTGCTTCTTGCTGCTGCTGTATGGAAGCGTTTTTAGATAGTCATGGTCGAAACTACACTCTAAAGTCAACTAGTCCATTTATATATTAGTCGACTAGTCGATTAACCTATACATCGACTAGTCGAAGTTTAAATCTCAGTAGCCACAAATAACCACTAGCGATTGGCGATATTCATGCAGATACTGAATTACACTTTCAAATTTCGACCGAAGGCTCGCGGGTTCTAATCCCAGCGCTAGATATAGAAAAAACCTTGACGATGCGATTCTATTTATGCGAAGTGCGACAGAAAACCTCCGCATTAACCATTTCTTAAAAACACAAACCATGCCAAACACATTTATGGTGGCTTTCATTTTTTTATAAAGGCAACATATGTAAAAAAAATCATTAAAATAGCTTTAATTTTTTTTATACAAAAATGTTAAAATAAATGTTGAAATTCTCGCGGAATAGTTGAACCTATTAGGCTGGCCGGAGAACTAGTCCCAAGGTAGTTACAAGCTTGATCAAAATCATTTAATTATTTTTATCGTTACATCTTGGATATGTTTATGTATAAAGAAAATTATGCACGCAGCATGTGCGTTATGGAAGCGAATTTTCATAAAAATGTTCTTAATAGCAAATATGTCTCTTTAATGCAAACAGGCATCAATGAAACCAGCATCAAACTTGGTTACTGGTATAACCTATATAGTAGAAACAATGTACCATATTTTATCAAAATAACTTACTGTTTGACAATGTACAAAAATTTTCCGCAAATAAACTTAAAATATTTCCGAGTAAACTGGGTTGCTGGCCAACGAACCTTAGGTTAACAGCAAATTGAGTTACTGAAATTTGAAGCATTTAATAAAAATTCGCTACCGAAACGGACTTACTGCGTCTCGATTTTTTTTCTTGCAAACGTGCATCATATTTTGATCAATCATGCAAAAATGCAATAATATAAGGGTACTAAGTGAAGATTGGAACCTGTGATGAGCACTGATAAGTACACTTGGAGAACCCAAATCAGCACAACACATATTTTTAAAGACATGACGATTGTTTCGCTAACTTTGTTAGTGAAACGATCGTCAGTTCTTTAAAAAGATGTGTTGTGGTGATTTGGGTTCTCCAAGTGTACATATAATATAAGGGAGTTCAAAAAAAATGTAGGTATCACCAACGACTTCTGGGCCATCCAGTAATTTTGAAAATAATTTTATAAGATGCAGCTCAAGACACCCTATAATCAACTTTTTCTGCTTGGTAGACGATATCGTAGAGAATCCCTTTTGTTTTTTTTTTTATGTAAAACATCGTATTATAGTAGGGAGCTGAAGCACTAGTTGTTGACCTGGAGTGACCGTGGCTAAAAGAGCTTTGCTCGAGGCCAAAACAAGTTTAAAAAAAATTCTCGTATCTTGTATAATAACAATTATAGTGAGCTTTGCCATAGAAATGCCTCACCCTCTATATATGTAAACAGATAAAAACTGAAACTAACCCCGGATATGGTTTGTAGTGGGTCTAGTTTGCACTCATTTGAAGAAACCTTTTGAAATTCAAAAGTCGCGGTCTCCTCATTAACGAATCTTTTCGATGAAAATTAGCTAAAAATTATAGACCGTTAAACCATACACTCAACTAAAGCTACTACCAAAGCATCAGAGAAAGGGTTTATTTAAAATGAATTTTCTGGAAATATTTGAGTAAAATGAAGGAAAATGGCGGTTGCAGCCGAAACTTAATAGTTTGCAGAACACCCTTCTTGCGACATTTATTTGTTTTAGGTTCTTTGCCTAAATGTTGCCAATTCTGACGTTTCAAATCGCAACGTTGACGTTTTAAGGAAAACCCCCTTTTTTTCTTTAAATGCCTATAACTTTTTTTGCATTTTAACTTAAAGACTTAAAGGTACATTGTTATTCAAACATGTGTACCAAATTTGGTTGCGCTTACTTTGTTATTTTCGGAGATATACAAATTTTCCGAAAGAAAAGACAAAATTTTCTGGGAAAACCTGGTCCGATTTTCCTGGCTAACGAACTTATCCAAGCCACTTGCAAAAGGAAGGTACGTCGCAAATTTGATCAACATCGGCGCTTTATTTTTTGAGTTACCGATGTGACACGCGCGCACACGCCAACACCGCGCGCGCACGTATATATATATATATATATATATATATATATATATATATATATATATATATATATATATATATATATATATATATAACATATAATTTTTTAAACTAACCCTGAGAATTGGTTCTATGAGCTATAAGTCAAGCTTGCAAACATGTCTGAAATCTTAAAAGCCGTGATTTATTTATAAGCTAGTTTTTGCTACGAAATTACGCTAAAAAAGTGATTTAAGAGGGTAAAAACAAAACAATGTTAAACCGGTTCAAGTTAATAGGCAAAATATCGCCGGAATGTTTAGAGTATTATATTTTTCTTCTTTGTAACTGGTTTCGCGAAACTGGTTACAGAGAAGAAAATAAGCCATTGTGAATCCAGTGAAAAGACATCTACGCCTGTATTTGATATTTTTATACTCTCATAAACGCCAACAACTGAAAAAAATCCAGAATCAAATAATCTATACCTTTTGTGAAATTTACCTAGTTTCCTTCAAGTTTCAAAAAGCCATATAACTTTGTAAAAAGAAAGTTACACTTACAATCCGTGACAGCTAGGGTTTTAGTGAATTTTCGTAGAAAAAATTCACTAATGGGGAGATCCCGACTTTTGAATTTTGAAAAAATTTTGCAAATGAGCGCGAACTAGGACCCCTAGAACCCATATCCGGGGTCAGTTTCAATTTTTATATGTTATATATATATATATATATATATATATATATATATATATATATATATATATATATATATATATATATATATATATATATATATATATATATATCACACCGATAACTCAAAAATAATGGGCCGATTTTGATAAAATTTGGCATGTACCTTTCTTTTGTAAATAGCTTAGATAAGTTTGTTAGTCAGGAAAATCGGACGGGGTTTTCCGGGAAAATTTTGAGTTTTCATTCGAAAAAATTCTTATCTCAAAAAATAATGGGCCGATTTTAATAAAATTTGTAATGTATAATGGCTTTGACAAGTTTGTTAGTCAGGAAAATCGGACGAGGTTTTCCGGAAAAATTTTGAGTTTTCATTCGAAAAAAAATTTATCTCAAAGAATAATAGGCCGATTTAGATAAAATTTGGCATGTACCATTCTTTTGTAAATGGCTTTGATAAGTTCGTTAATCAAAAAAATCGTACGAGGTTTTCCAGAAAAATTTTAAGTTTTCATTTGAAAAAAAAAATTATCTTAAAAAATTAAAAATCTATGATAACCAAATTTGGTAGGTAGGTTTAGGATAAAAAATTTAGATTTCTATGTTACAAGAAAAAAAAGTTATAATAAAATATTTTGTGCCAGATCATTTCTATGAAAATTCACTACTATAACTCACTTGCTGCGTCCAGGCTTTTATTTATTCATGGTATTCAATTAATGAAATACCCACAGTTGTTCACGGAACAGTACGCTTAAAGCTAAGGGCGATAACATACTACTACTTAAAGCCTAAAGCCGCATATTCGGCTGTTATTATTTAAGCACACCATTTACACATGTTAAATTACTCATAGGCCGGCAGGAAATGCGTTCAATTGCTACCAGAAGTCATAACACGAGTCGCGACGAAATTATTACTTTGTAAAATGCATTAAGCGTCAACGATTCTAGTTGTAGAACATTCTGCACGTGAACTATAAGGTAATACAGGCGGTAGCTTGTACTTGTCATGGAAAATATGCAAGCAACACTAATTCAGAATCGTTCTGGTTTCAAAATGAAATTTTTGGTGGACAATTAGTAGGTAATGAAACTTTAGAATGTGTGAGAACGCGCATATTTTTTACTAAATGTACGCATTCGAACTTTCGCGGGCGCGTACGCGCGCGTGTGTGTGTGTGTGAATATCCTATGTGCAATGTCTCCGGGACTGGTTACAGAGCGGCTCAATTGGCGTGATCTCTTCTAATGCTCCTCGAGTTTAACTTTAGTCAGTTATTGGTAAGAGAATATAATGCCGTGTAGCTTAATGCTGATTAGTTGTTGTTTTTAGATATTCGGAAAAATTATTTGCCGAGACACGTCGACTTTCTTTTCAAGGGAGACACATGATGGCATAATTCTTGGTGTCTTGGAACCTACCCCTTAGTCAGGGGCGTAAAGTAGCCTTAAACTTTAAATGGCACCCTATGTTGAGTGACACCTCATTTTAAAGCTTTCTCAATTCTATTCACAACATACAACTTTTTTAATTTTGGTTTGGTATCGCAATAAAATCATCAATGAAAGAATAAGACAAAATATCAATGAATGAAAGAATGTTATTTAATTAAATGTTCAAATTGTTTTCCCTCCACTTCCATACAATTATAAAATCTCTGTTCCACTTCCGGACGAACATTTCGAAGCATTTCGTGCATTATCTGACGACTTTTTTCAACAATTTCTCGACAAAAATATTTTTTTATTATATTTCGTTTAACCTTTAATAAACTTTATTAATCCAACGTTATTACCCATTTTACTTTAAACGACACCAGTAAATATCCCGTAAAATCATCACAAACTCGATTGAATTCCAATTCGTGAAAATAGTTCATACAATTGTTGAAAAAGTGGAAATAATTTGTTTGTTCTACAAGAATGGCAACTGTACACGACAGGCACAGATTTTTAATAATCGCGATCCTGAGAAAAACTCTTCGCATTGGTACGTCCTGGATTGAATGCATACATTTTGGAAAACTGGATCGGTAGCAAACAGAAAGCATCAAGGTGACGAGGTCGTACGTAATTAGGGTAACCAGGTAGCTCTCCTGGATCACATCGCAATGGAACCAAATTAAAGTCGCAGATAACCTGCAAGTACTTCAGAAATTTATGTAGCTAGTTGCAGCCGAATTTTAAAAAGCAATAAGTATCACCCATAAAAAATTAATTTGATACAGGAACTTAATGAAGACGATCCTGATCGCCGCGTGTACTTCCGTGAAGAAATGAGTGATCGTGCCAGAAGGAATCAAACCTTTTTGTACTCAATCTGTTTTTCCAAAGAATGTACGTTCCAACTGGATGGACAAGTCAACCACCAAAAGTGCAGCTACTGGAGTGATGAAAATCCAAGAACTTTTGGTGAAACTCATACACAGCATCCGGGGAAATTGGATGTTTGGGTGGGCATACTGGCAGGCCACCTCATAGGGCCTTTCTTACTACCGAGAGGTCTGGATGAAAACATATATCTGGATCTACTGGAAACGCATCTCTACCCGACGATTGTGGAAGTATTGGAAAATGACAACGCTTTAGCAGAAGAGGATGTCTGGTTCCAGCAGGACGGTTCTCCACCCCATTGTGCGTGATTTTCTTAATCAGGACTTTTAAAATCACTGGAAAGGACGCAGAGGTTCAATCGAGTGGTCTCCCAGATCCCAGATTTAACACCGTTAAGACTTTTTTCTATGGGGACACTTAAGTCGAAAATTTATGTAATACGCCCAAACTCACTTAAGGAGCTTCGTCGGCGAATTGTTCAAGAGCGTCGCAGATAACGATCGAAATGTTCGTTCGAAAGTGAAGCAGATATTTTATTATTGTATGGAAGTGGAGGGAAAACAATTTAAACAGTTAATTAAATAAGATTCTTTTATTTATTATTATTTTGTCTTATTCTTTAATTGATGATTTTATTGGCATATGCAAACCAACATTTAAAAAGTTGTATGTTGTCGTGAGCAGAATTGAGAAAGCTTTAAAATGGGGTGTCACTTAGCATAAGGTGCCACGGTCCCACGTAACCCGTGCCTAGGGATGGATGGCACCAGAATGATGGTGTCGTGAACGAAACCTCTGGAGTACCGGGCAACCCTCTAGAGTAACCCGCCTTGCACCACACAGGGGGTTCTAATGGTGTGGACAGTGTTTCTCCCATTCTCGTGGAAACAACATGGACAACATAAATATAAATAAAACCAAAACCATGTAGGCTCGAGGAGTGGCTGCGGCTACAGGTTCGTGCCTTGAGTCTATTCCGGAAACGGAGACGAGCCAAGGGGCAGCAGCGTCCAAGGACTCTGGAGGTCTCACGACCGTCGTAGATACGGGGGATCGGGGGGTAGCCTCGGCCACAGACTTGTCCCCGACACCCAAGCTGGAGGCTGAGTTCCACCGGAGGGCGGCGAGGTCCGCGAACCCTGGTGGCCCCTCCACCAGTGAGCACCCCACTGTAGGGGTACAGGGACTGCCCCGCCAAGCGTCTCTCCGGGGCGCAAAGAAAGTAGCTGCGGAGGGCGCAAAAAATAACGACCGGGACGTGGACGGTCGAGAAACCTGTAAAGGCGCAAGAGGGGAGTGCGAGTCAAAAGAGGCCGCGCTCGGACTCTAGCACGCATACTACAGACAGACGTCCCAAAAGGGCCAGGGTACCTGTAAAGGTGCAAGAGGAGAGTGCGAGTCAGAAGAGGCCGCGCTCGGGCTCGAGCACGCCTACTACAGACAGACGTCCCAAAAGGGCCAGGGTCGGAACACCGCCGCAGACTGGCTCGTATAGGGAGGCTGCGGGGGGCCTCGGGATCGCGGTGATTGACAGACGCCAGCCTGAGGTTCCGCTAGACCAGAGGAAGGCTGACCTGATCCAGGCTGCGGTGGGCTCTCTCCAGGAAGGGGAGAGCCCACCTCAGTTCCACCGGGCGCGCCTGGCAGGAGGCATCCTCTGGATAACCTGTGCTGGCCTGCAGTCGCGAGACTGGCTGCGGAAAACGATCGGGGGCCTCGGTCAGATTTGGGAGAGGACGGACTTGACAGCCGCCGAGCCCAAGGAACTCCCGAAGATACGCAAGGTCCTCGTACGGATCCCTGACACCGTCCCGCGGGAGACGGTGATCAGTAGACTGAAGATCCAGAACCCTGAACTGGGGACACAGCACTGGTCGGTTCTAAGCAGGAAGGCAGAGGAGAAAGGACAGACTCTCGCCTTCTCGATCGACCAGGCGTCTTACAGAGCTCTTGAAGGAACCTCTTTCAAGGCACTCTGAGGCCTGGGAAGTGTTAGCTCCTGCCCACTGGGAAAGCAACCAGGGGTTGACGGGACTTAGGTTCCTTCAGGTCAACCTCCAACACAGTAGGGAGCCACGGTCGGACTACTGATGACTCTGAGAAACACGGATGTGGCTCTCATCCAGGAACCGTACACCTATAAAGAAGAGATCAAGGGACTCGGCAGAGCTGCTGGAAAGCTCATCTACAGCAGATCCAGCGAGAGCCCGAGGGCCTGCATTTTTGTCCGGAAATCGATAGAGTTTCTGTATTTAATGAATTTCTGTTCCAGGGACCTGGCAACGATCAAAATCCGATGTGGAGAAAGCCTATCTGCCAAGGAAGTTATTTAAATTTGAAACATTTAATAAAAATTCACTACCATAACGCACTTGCTGCGTCCCGAGATTTTTTATTACTAAAGAACTGCAAGTTAAAAAACTTTGAAAAACATAGAACTTGTAAAAATTCGCTGCCTTAACGCGCCTGCAGTCAGCATTTTTTGGTTGATTAATTTTTGGACCCGCATGTTTATTTGCGTTCAGGGACTTCACAGAACAACTACAATTCAGATAATGTGATATTAAAATTACAGAAAAATTACCTAAATTTATGACAGCCGCTAACTTGGTTAGTGAAAAGACCGTCAAGTTTTTTAAATGTGTTATGATTCGGGTCTCCAAGTGCACAACAGTGCTTATCACAGGTTCTAGTCTAATAAATTTATATCGTTTTCTTTTATCATTTTACTTTTTGTTGCTGGTTCTTAACTGTTGGTAAGCTTGATCCGACTGTTCCTTCTTCATGCAATTTTTGATTACTTCACTGTTTATTTGCATCCATACTTCTTTTGCTTTCATGCATATTTGTCTCATCATATTTTTAATTGGTCTATATTTACTGTATTCGTCTTAGTTCTTAATATTTTTCCACCTGTTACATTTTTACATTAACTTCAAATATTTTTTGCTGAGTATTTTTTCCGCCGCTGCCTTTGAACCGCTTTATATGTTTGTCCACGCAATTTTTTGCGTTGAGATTTAGTTTATTGATTTCTTCTTTAAACTTTTCCAGTTCCTCTGCATCTTCTAATTTGTAAATTCCATTTCCTTCTTGCATTTCCTCTGTTCTTTGGTAATGCGTTTTTGCGCTTTGCTAGTACCAGATTATTATCAATGTCTATATCTCAAATTAGTTTTTGGAGATAAACAAACTTCTAAACAAATTTTTTTCCTAGTGATAAAATCTATTTCATTCTGCAATCTACAAAAAGATTTATATAATGCAGCAAAAACCTAACAGATGGTTATTTTTTTATTTTGAAAGACATGTGTTCAATGCAATTAAAACGAATTAATTACATGGTATCGCCATTATGAGCAACAAAATTTCTACTGATATTATGAAACAGTAGGCACTGAAACAGTTAAAATTTCGAATTATTGCAAGAGTAAACGAAATTTTAACACCAGGTGACTTCTACAATGTAAAAAATACCTAAATTAATCGTCTCTTGCACCACCATTGCAAAACCAGCAACATCATAATTGTCTCGAAGATAAATCTAAAGCAACAGTTCAGTGCTCTGTGATGGGCTACCCAAAATTAAATCAGCAACTGTATAGGAATAGGAAATGCGTTGCATCGGCCATTTGCACCAATTGTAACGCGAAATACGGAATGTGATCATCATATTTCAAATCCTATTGTAATGGCAAAATTCATATATTTTATTACACAACCGTTTCGCTGGATTAGAATAGGTTATGCTTTTATATGAGCTACGTACCACAGAGCAAACTCGTCAAGAGCGTACAAATTTCAATAATATAATTTTAAGCTGGGATAACAGTAAAATAAAGAAATGTTCATTTAAACGAAAAGAAACCGATGTAAGTTTTCTAAACCTATTCATGAAAAAACAAGTTAAAGGACTCACCCTCCGTAACTTAAAAAAATCATAAAATTTTGGGTTCGTTACTTTTAAGACGGCAAAGGAACTAAGTCATTTTAACAAATTTTGTGAAGTGAGGGGAGACTTAATAGCTTCAGAAAGAGTATATTTTGCATAAATTCAACTATATATATATATATATATATATATATATATATATATATATATATATATATATATATATATATATATATATATATATATATATATATATATATATATATATATATATATATATAGAGAGAGAGAGAGAGAGAGAGAGAGAGAGAGGTGTCCCACGACTAACGGCACGAAGGCTCACGTCTATATATTACTTTATATTGAATTTTAAATAACGGAGAATTATGTAGGTCAACAAGGGCCCCGATTTAAAATTATTTTCAAATTGGCTGGTCCAATAAAGTGTCACCCCTCAAATTTATGTTTCAGTGAATTTTCTTAGAATAAAATCACAAATGTGATTGAATTTTGATTTTTTTTTCAAATGTTCGCAAACCAGCTCCACTAGTCAGTTTCAATTTTTATATGTTTATTTAGTGTGTCCAACACAAAGACGGCAACCATGGGGATCCCCAAAACGCTAGCAGATACAGACTTGGTTAAATGGGAGAAAAGGTGCACACTCAAAAGCCCAATAAAATGGCGGTTAGACACCTCCAAAGATTTTTTTGTTTTTGAGATATTGAGAAAATTTGGATTTTTCGATTTTACATATTATTTCTTTCTGGCCTTAATGGTGGACCACTAGAACCCATATCCGCGGTCGGTTTCAATTTATATATATATATATATATATATATATATATATATATATATATATATATATATATATATATATATATATATATATATATATATATATATATATATATATATATATATATATATATATATATGCCGGGGTGTTAGATAATGATAGATAAAGGAACGTTAGGGGACGTGGTTTCAAATCTCAGTGGTGACTGAATTTTGGATTTTTTTTATTACTTTTTTGTCTCTGATTCGACTTTACCGTTATCTGATCAGATTCTGTAATCTCAATAATTTTTATAGCGACTGTTTGTTGAAAAAAAATCACTAATGAAAAGATAAGGACTTTAAAAACTTTAAGTTCAATTTTAATACCTAGCAGCTGTTATTGCCCACAGTTGGTAAAACCGTTCCATAAATAACACAGGCGTAGATATTTTTTCTGTGATTTCAGAAGTTTGTGTTTTCTTCTCTGCAACCGGTTTCATTTTTTTACAACACCACCAGGCAAAATAATTCTCTCTGTGAAGCCACGGAAAAAGTATCTATTTGTATATTTCAATAAGATTTTGAAAAGTTTTTAATTTATTTAATTTATTTTTATAAGCGAATTTTCTTAAAAATGAATTTAATGATTTTTTTTAAGAAACGTTCGCTACAAATTTTGGTGTGAAAAAATTATTCCACGAAGTTTGAATGGAAGATTTTTTAACGAAATCCATCGAAAATAATGTTTTAATGGATTTTCGTGCAGACAAGTTATTTTATTTTCAATTTTGATTACAAATTACGTATATTATTTGAATTTTATCTATTCTTTTAGCAAATTTTTGTGTCAAAAATCTTCAGTCAGTTCTCGCAGAAATTTGTAAAATTTTTGTGACATTTGGTAATCAATAATAAATGTTTAATAATTGTAAAAAAATGTTTTCGGATTTTCGTAGAAAAAATTGTTTGCAAATTTTCATGCAATTTTTTTTGAATTTTCGTCGAAAAGCTATTTGTTAATCATTATTGATTGGCAGGTGGGTAAATAGCTTGAGGAGTTTTGTTGACCAGGAAAATGGGACCACTTCTTTCGAGAACATTTAAAGTTTATTTTTGGAACATTTTTTAACTTTTTCAAACAATAAAGTTACTTTGATGAAGTATGGTACATTGTGTCTACTAAATAGGTTATACTGGTAACCAAATTTAAGGCTGGTTTTCTTTTAAAAAATCACTACTATAACGCACTTGCTGCGTCCAGTCTCCTGAATAATAAGCGGTTCAATAAATTTCATTGGGTATGGCCGATAATTGATTTAAAAAAATACTATTTTCAAATATTAATAGATGAAGTACCTAAATCTAACATTATTATGAAGGTAATATTTTAGCCCTTACTTATGCAATAAGGCAACTTCTTTAGTACTTGCCCATCGACAATGGTCGGAAGACCGAAGCACTGTCTTTGAAAATAAAATATTCTTTTAAATCTTCCTAAATGTGTCTTGCGTTCTACAAAATTTAATGCTTACAAAATGATAACTTACATTTCTGATAGTGTTTAAAAACTATTTTAATCTCGGTATTCATTTTTTAAAATAAATCAACCTAATGACATTAAAATAAATACATGTGTATATATAATATATACCATAAGCACGTAACCTGTTATAAATCATAATTTTTGAAGGTACAATACTATTATTTTTCTTTAATTCAGATATAAATGTTAGGTATTAAGATGTTTAATACTATAATAAAACACAGGCATACATGTCGTTATAGGTACTGTAAACAAAATCGTCCAAGGTTGACAAAAGGTAGTTGAAAAACTATTTTATCTCAAATTGCGATAACTGTAATACGTCATCTAAATCGAAATTAATAATGGCAAC
Source organism: Tillus elongatus (assembly GCA_964006375.1). Classification (NCBI taxonomy): domain Eukaryota; kingdom Metazoa; phylum Arthropoda; class Insecta; order Coleoptera; family Cleridae; genus Tillus; species Tillus elongatus. Next base: position 86,366,084 of record OZ023269.1, on the reverse strand, counting down.
GTAGATAAGTAAATTAATAAAGCTAACGAAGCAGTCAAAAAATGGTAGAATCTGGGTTAAAGAATATGGAAGGCACTATATAATTTTAGAGCAAAATGAAAGTAGAGCAATGCCGCATAAAGTTAAAGGTTTTCAATCACCTGCTTACTCTCAATTCATTTTAATCAATAATTACTGGGCTAATCGACCTACTTTATTTTTTTTTAAGTCAAATGTTAATTTATTAACAAATGCTTTAACTCTTAAGTCTCCAACATTGTAATTTTATTTGGCAACGCAAAAGCCCTAAACTGTACTAGGATAACTACGTGTCTGCTTGTTAAAGCAATGCTCATACATGCAAAAAAGCTATTTGTTAATATTAACTTTGAATTCCTAGAGATTTTTGAAGCTATAATTGAACTGGTGATTGCCTCTACAAATTCACCTTTTAAAAGTGATAAGGCTGTCGACGTTGAACTGCGCTTTTTTGCATGGAAATGAGAATAAATACAGTGCCTCTTTTGACGACTTCTTTGCCTGATCTAAGTAAATAACTATTGGAATCTAGAAAAACATAGATACATGTAAAAAACTTGGCTTGAGCGATGCGGATTTTATTAATATTTCTACTCTACCAAAGATCACAGTTCAAGATGGTATTACCGCAAAATAAAAATGTTCACGTACTAAGGCACTAACTATGCGCATCTTCATAAGATACATCAAATGGGCTTTTGAGGTAACGGACTGAAATTCAAAAATGAAAATCTATTATGAGTTTTGAAAAGAGATGAGTTTTATGTGTGACTTTCATTGTTACAATAGCCTGGTGTTAACAGCATACAAAACGCGTATAATTATTTTACAAGCAATAAAATTAAAACAAAGTACCTATTGGCAAATACAAGTGCATATATAATAAAATCTGTAAAATCACGTTGTAAATTATCTATGAAAGTTTTGGAATGAGGAAATAGCGTTTTAAGTTTTTCTCGTGGTCCAAAATACAAGATTATTAATATAATATAGAAGGGTAAAAAGTGACTCTTAGGAAACTTCATTGGATATATATACTGTCTAGCCTGGAGAAGCAACTCTGTAATAAAGCGAGCTGGGTAGAAATAAAATAAAAGATATTAAAACGCTGGCAATCTGTTTTACCCGAATCGGATTAAGTCTGTTCGGAAATTAAAGGTTTTAAAATCAACAATTAGGTGCTAAAAATCGCACAGCCAACAAAATTTAAACTAGATGTCGATGCGAACTACTTACTGCTGCCATTAAAACTGTCTAAATAGGTCTTTAGGAAACAGGAAAGTTAAATGCAATAAAAACGATAAATTATACACTGCACATTTCAGGGGTTAAGCTGAATGCTCGTATTTCAAGACTAAAGGAAATGCTAATTATAGTTCTAAAAGAAAACCAAAACGCCTTAAACCTATTTCTAGAACACCTGTGTATGTAGTGTTCTTTTTCTACAATAAAGTGTCAAGTACATTAGTTAAGTAACGTTCTGTTGCCTTAAACATAACCTCAATAATTAACACCAGCATTTCAGGAGCCGTTCTGAAATCATGGGACGGTTATTGTGATATTTTTTTTCTTTATAACGCAGAGCAAACCCCAGGGTAGAAAGGATGTTTATACAAATTGAATCACGTGCCATAATATAGAAATATCTCAGTTACATTTATTTCAAAAAATATTTAGAGAAATACTAACATTTGATTTTCCTGCTGGCCTGCTTTGTAAAATCAGCAATGATATGTGTTTGACAGCTTTCTGCAATGTTGTGGGCCCATGGCAAACGAATTTAATAACGCACCTGCACTTAAAACATAGCACCTGAACGGTACGGGACACCTTGACGAAGCACAGCACAAGTTTCTTTAGTTGCTAACTGATCACTGGTTCACTGTATATACTACAAACAGAATGCACTACACAGATGGTGTCTACAATAACTCGCCGGTTACAGTTACGACTCAGGCCGAGTATATACGAAACCAACCGCTGTACAAACTACACTAAGATGTTGAGATGATATTTCTCCTCAAAAAATGGAAAATTAAATGACAGTAACATCTAAAAATAAGCAAAATACAAGCATATTGGATTCTAGGTACAGTATAATTCAGTTTGATTTTCAGCAAATAATATGTTGTAGCTCATAAAGAGGTACTAACTAGCAACAATACTGATTTTGTCTGGGAAGATCCTGATCCTTTAAGATAAGCGAGAAGCTGATTCTTTCTTAACTTTTTGTTTTTTGTTTTATTTTGGTGATACAATGTGATCGAGTAAAATCCTCATTTTTTAACAGAAAAAATTATAATTCTACCTATTTGTGCTTGATTAAGCCGCAATGTTTTGTAACCGATACAGGTATTTGTAATTCGACACTGAAACCGTAATTTAGTCTTTAGTCCTTTGTGGATATAAGAACATTATGTTCAGTTTGAAAAAAGATGCAACCTCCGAGAATGGGTGTCATAAATCCAAGATTTAAAACATTGATAGATAGAACAATTTAAATATATCTATACAGCTGAATATATATATATATATATATATATATATATATATATATATATATATATATATATATATATATATATATATATATATTAATAATTATTATTTAAATCATTATTATATAAAAGGTATATAGGACGTATAGTACATCAGAAAGTAAGTGTAGTTTATTATATAAAACTATTTCCGAAAATGCACCCCAAGGAGCTACAGCCCTTAGAAAAAAAAACTCTAAAATTTTTTTTTTACATTTTCTTCATAACTACTACAGTTAACTTAATGAAATTTGACACAGGGGAGTAGTTTTTTTATGAGAAATATTACAAATTTGTTAGAATCTTCATATTTTATTCAGATGCGTAACTTACAAGGTGCTGGAATTGTTCAATTTCCATATATGTTTTGTGTGTGGTTTTATCTAATACATTTATCGAAAATCACAGAGCTTCATTTGTTTTACATAAAAAAAGCTATTATTGTTAAAATGTTTTAAAGTTGACCGTTTTGAGTAACTTGCAGTTGAATCGTGACGTGTTTTTCAAGCTTTTGAAATTACTTGTCTAAAATGCCTTCAAAAATCTCACAAATACTTTTCACCAGCTAATCTCTATACCTTATATACTTCACAAATAAGGCCAAACCTCGAATACTGCTCCCACATCTGGGGTGCCGCTGCCGCTTCTACACTCGCTATCCTGGACTCCATTCAGAAGAGAGCTATACGTCTCGTCGGTGACCCTACCCTCACCCAAAGGCTGCCATCCCTTGCCCACCGACGTGCCGTTGGTGACCCCCCCCCTCTCTCTCTCTCTCTCTCTCATAGATATCTGCACGGGCACTGCTCAGAGCAGATTTCTTCCATAGTTCCTCTACCTGCTGTCCCCAACAGATCTACCAGGGGAACAGAGCGAATGCACCATTTTACTGTCCAGGTCACCAGACATAGAACATCTTGTTATGCCCGCTCTTTCCTCCCGAGGACCTCCAAGTTGTGGAATTCCTTGCCGGCACATGTTTTTCCTTCTCCGCTTCTCCTCCAAACCTTCAGGTCCAGAATTAACAAGTTGCCTCTTTTCTCCTTGTTGACACCCACGGTACGATAGTGTTTATGCTGTAAGCCCTTGTGATGTGTTGTTGAAATATGAAAAATGAGCAGGATGTCAGCTTGATATTGTTTGACGTAGTTTTAAAACTAATTTTTGAAAAATAAAACTGCATAAGAAGAAAACATAACGGAAATAAAAACGTGACATTTACAATCCGTCAAACAATGTCAAACTGACATCCCGCTCATTTGCTTGATTCATATCTTGGCCTATTGAAAAGATTTTCAAAAACATTTTGGACAAATCATTTCCAAAGCTTGAAAAACGCGTCAACATTCAATTGCAAATTACTCGAAAACGGTCAGCTTTAAAACATTTTAACAAGAATAGCTTTTTTATGTACAATAAATAAATCTTTGGGATTTTCGATAAATGTATTAGATCAAACCACGCACAAAAAAGATATGGAAATTGAACCATTCAAACCTGCTTGTAAGTTACGCATGTGAATGAAATATGACGGTTGTAACTCATTGGTAATATTTCGCATAAAAAACTACGCTCCCGTGTCAAATTTCATTAAGTTACCTATTATAGTTTTGAAGAAAATGTCAAAAAATCAGTTTTCAGTGTTCTTCTATGGGCTATAGCTCCTTAGGGGTGCATTTTAGGAAATAGTTTTATAGAGTAAACTACACTCATTTTTTGGTGTACTATACGTCATAGAAATGTTGGCAGAGAGAACTGCTGAAAATTTTGAAAAAACAAAAAACATGTCGATTTTGCTTCTCCAACAGAATTTGTAGCATATAACCCCTAGAACCGGGGGTGAGTTTCAACCCGATAATTGGAATAGGGAAGGTAAGTCGAGTGGCACTTTTTTGAAAAGCTCTTTTGATTCTCTACTCAAAGTAGATCATCTACCGATTAGTTTTTTTTTTACATTTTTCCTTTAAAACTTAAGCTGCAATTGTAGGATTCACCGATTAGTTTTTTTAGATATTTGCTTCGAGTCAACAGTAGGGCAATTTTAAGCAATTAATAAATTAAAAATACAACTGCTAATTTCTTTTTCCAAAACACTCAAATCTCTCTTGTCGTAGTAACTAACAGCTGGAATTCAATATTAGCGGAGCCAAACATCTTTCAAAAAGAGCTGTAGTTACGGTTTAAAACGATCTAGCTACTCTCAACAAAGGAAGTGTGCCTGGTATAGACGGACTTACAACAGAGTTTTACACAAAATTTTGAAATGAACTGAAAAATGTCTACTTTGATATGAAAACAGAGTCAATAAGAGTAGGAAAGGTGCCTACTTCTGTAACCAAAGCTGTTATAGCAATTCATCTAAAAAAGATGATTTACTGGAAATAGACAACTGGAAATCGTTTTCGGCTCTGACGACCGATTACAAGATATTTGCCAGAGCTCCTTCTATGAGGCTGTCAGGAGTAATAGGCACCATCGTTGATGCAGATCAATGCTATCCTGTACCATGTAGGACCATTTACGATGTGCTACATCTTCAGCGAGATGTATTACAATACGCAAACAAGAAAATAAACATATAGCTATTCTAAGCCTAGATCAGAAGTCTACATTTGACAAGATAAATCATACTTATCTCTTTCATCTTCTAAAGGTCTTTAATCTTGGAACGAATTCTTGTAAAGAAGTCAGAACCATATATAGGAATGCTGCTTTTGATGTCAGAGTTGGGCCTAACATCACTGGAGAAGTATCATTTCAAAAAGGAATACGACAAGGATGTCCACTTTCGGCGTCCCTGTATTCGCTTTCAATAAAACCTTTTCTAACCCTTTATAGATCACAAGTTGAAGGCTTCCCTCTTCCTCGTACTCCTACTTTACCAATTACTGTTAATGCATACGCCGACGATGTCACAGTTTTTATATCAAAAACCACTGTCTTCGACAAATTGGAGAAATCATTCAATATACATTCTTCACAATCTGGAGCTGAACTCAACTCACATAAGTCAAAAGGTTTTTGGAGTGGTAATGGAAACAACGCATGGAGTGTCTTTTAGGTTTTCAATGGTCAAACGAATACCTTACGGTCCTTCGTATCATATTATCTAGTAATATCAGCGATGATACTGAATATGCCGCCAAGCAGCTTACAGATAAACTAAACACTTCATTGGATAGGTGGAAACAGATAATGCCAGCCATTTCAATAGTTGGTAAAAAAAACAGTGGTTAATCAGTTTATAGCTCCAAAATTATGGCATCACTTTCAGATCCTACCATTTACAGCAAAACAAGTGAAAATTGTTCAAAAATCTTCATCAAATTCATTTGGACCAAGAAACACTGGACCACAATTAAAGATATATGCGTGACAACACAGCAAAGTGGAGTTTGTCTAGTCCACCTACCATCAAAATTTAAAACTTTTAGAATATGTTGGAAAATGGAAAATTATGATGAACCACTTTTATTATATCTTCTAGTAACTATGCAGTATCTGTAGTGGTTCTCTTCTAATCAATTTGTCAAAGTACGCAAACCAAAAACATATATCGATTTCCTGCTAGAAGCCATACAGAAGACAAATGTAAAAGTAGAAAACTTACCCTGTTTAATAAATACAAGACTTCAAAAATACCCCAACTACAAACACAAAACTAATTGTTTGTCGGCGAATGGGCAGCTTTTGTTTTTAGAACTCTAGCATACTTTATGGTCGACGAATCTTGGCTACCAAACCAGGTGATCTTGAAAATGATTAGCTCTGGATCACATCTAATTAGAGATGAACTGACACTTCACTACAAACGAACTAAATCCTTTACTAAGCTTACAAGGAATGCTGAATCGGAAGCAACCTTACAAACTTGTACTGACAAACAAAACGGGTGAAAACGCAAATATTTCGAATACAAATGGAAGACAACTCCAAAAGTACCTCACTTATTTGTTTTTGAAAATAGACGAAAATTTGGAGGGTACATGGATTCATGGAGAGGTATATTGGTCAACTTATTTTAATGCAATACGGTTGGGGAGGGAATCTGAAATTTCGTGGAGGCTAGCCAAAAACCGATTAGCTGATCCCGTCTTTCTGAAAAATGCTGGTCTACGTAATAGTAATTTGTGCCCATTTTGTTTAAACGAAGTAGGTACTTCCTGGCACATGTTTTTCACCTGTCAAGAAACAACAGAAATATGGGCATTAATTCAAGATGTGCTCTTTCTAGAAAAGTCAATATCACTGAGAGATATATATTGTGGAACTGAAGGCAAAACGCATAAACATGACTTGGCCAACTTTATTTTCAGTATAGCATAGACAACAATATGTCGTGTGTCCACTAACGTTCTGTATGGAAGAAGTTCATTTATTATCTTAAAATGAATATTGAGACGCCGAATAACAGTTGAATTCGCATGGTTTTTGGGAAAGAAAAACATCGAAATATTCGTGACGCGATGGTGTATTGATAATGTCCACTGCGAAGTGAATTGTCAACAGACACTTATTTTCTCACAGACACTTGAAATGTAATTAGTGTACATGTAGTATGTGAAATATATATGTATGTTCTTTTGCTTATTTATTTAGGTACATATGTGTACATATGGTGTATATTGTGTGGGTAGTGTTCTTGTGGTGTATTGACTTGGACGTACCATCACTATGTAAATGTTTTATGTAATGTAATTCAACAGTTTTAATAATAATTAATAATAATAATAATAATAATAATAATAATAATAATAATTATTATTATTATTATAAGAATGTTTGGACAGTTTAAAACAGAAGATTTCTGTATATGCAGAACGGTTGAGGGGATATAAAGCGAGGAGCAATAGGAAGTGCGACAATACAATGTTTGAACGCTCTGAAAGGACTTTCTACCGTCAGCTTAATTCAGCTAGGAATGCAGCCACCGATACTTTTCTAAATAAGGAACAAATTGAAGAGTACTGGCAAAGTCAACTGGCCACAACAGCCTCCTGCAATATTTTGCGCCAGCTGGGTTAACGAAGAACACCGACCTTGTCAGAGTTATGAACAAATGCATCATGAGGCGTTTACCACAGATGAAGTATACGAGGTTATTAAAGAGCTTCATAGTTGGAAGGCACACGGGCCTGATGGCGGCCAAAACCTTTGGCTGAAGAAATTTGGGTGTACACATTATCTCTTGGCGGTGTTAATAGATGATACCTCACCCAAAGAAGATTCCATTGTTTTTTACACAAGGAGACACATATCTTCTGCAGACCCCGGCAGATACCGACCAATAACTTGTCTTCCGACCCTATATAAGTTGAGCACATCTTACCTTGAGAAACGCATATATGCGCACTGCGAACGAAACAACATAATTGCGAGCCAGCAAATAGGGTGTGCCAAAGGATCTATAGGATGCTAAGAACAGCTAATAATTGATTCGGTTGTATGCAATCAAGCTTACAATGGACGAAGAAATCTCTTTGCTGCCTACGTGGATTACAAAAAGGCAGTTGATTCAGTTCCACACGAATGGCTTATAAGTGTGCTAAAGATCTATATGGTCGATACTTAGATCCTGAGGTTCCTTGAACACACAATGTCAACCTGGAGAACAAATATTCAGTTACGAGTACAAACGGGCGATAACATCGTAACTAGCACGATACCAATTAGAAGAGGCATATTTCAAGGCGACTCGCTAAGCCCATTGTGGTTCTGCCTCGCATTGAATCCACTATCAAACCACCTGAACTCGACCAGATATGGGTTCAGTATAAAAATCAATGACAGAGAGCACATGAGGCTAAATCATCTGCTGTCTATGGATGACCTTAAGCTGATAGCCTCCACAAAGAACCACCTGGAACAACTTCTTAAAATCGTGGAAGGGTTTTCCAGAGATCTTGACATGCAGTTTGGGCTTGACAAATGTCGCACCTTATGTGTAGTCAGAGGGAAAATACAACCAGGTGTATACGAAATGCAGAACGGCCAGGAAATTGCCTCTATGGATGTAAAAGAGTGTTATAAATACCTGGGAATACAGCATGCGAGGAAAATAAACCACTCGGTAATGAAGAACGACCTGACAAATGAATTTACGAAACGAGTAATGCAGGTCGTGCGATCACATCTTAACAACAAGAACCTGACTAAAGATATGAATACATATGCATGTTCTACACTTATCTACTTATTTGGGATTGTAAACTGGAGTAAAACGGACATAGAAAAATCTACAACGGAAGGTGCGAACACTCCTAACAAAATCCAAAAAGCATCACTCCCGTAGTGCCCTCGAACGAGCAGCCCTACGTAGACACCAAGGTGGAACAGGAGTGTTAGATATTGGTAAACAGTTAGACCAGCAGATGGTGAACCTGCGTACATATTTCCATCAGCAGGCGCTTACTTCTGAACTACACCGTGCCATATGCGAGGCAGATGATTCAACACCCCTACAATTAAAAGAAAGTGAAATACGAAGTCACTATCGGACTGATCAGCACAAGCTGCAATCTTGGATGCAGAAGCCTCTCCATGGCGACATCTTTATGAGACAGAGGGGTTTTTGATGGCCATAGAAGATCAGGTCCTCCCAACAAAAAACTACCTGAAGTATATAGTTGGAAATAATTCGGTTCAAGATGACAAATGTAGATTTGGGTGTCAGTCATCAGAGACTATCTAGCACGTCACCGGAGGATGGCAAGCATTTGCTGCAACAGAGTATAAAGAGAGGCACGACGCAGTTGCTAAAATACTTCATCAAGAACTGGCTCTAAAAGTGGGACTTTTAAATCGTAGTAAGGTGCCCTACTACAGAAACACTCCTGAGCCTGTTCTAGAGAACTCAGGATACAGGTTGTACTGGGATCGGACCGTGCTCAGAGATCAACGAGTTTCCCACAACAGGCCAGATATAATAATAGTGGATAAGTCCTGCAACCAAGTGACGTTGATTGATGTGCCCATTCCAAATACTAATAATCTAGAGATAAAGTACAACGAGAAGATCATTAGGTACAGAGACCTCGAGATACAAGTAAAGAGACAGTGGAGGGGAGATAGTGTCCGAGTGATTCCAATAGTCATGTCGTCAACTGGTGTGGTTCCTAACAATATTCGAGAGAACATTAAGAGACTGGGCCTTGGAGAACATCTTTATAAGGTTATGCATAAGGCAGTAATACTTGGAACTGCCCACGCCGCGCGGAGGTTCCTTGGAAATGAGGATGTGTCGCGTTGTCATTCAGGACTTGATAACTTGGAAAGGGCTTGAGCTCAGTCCCTTTGGTATCTGAGATACCTGGGATGAGTAAATGTTCCCCTTTGAGGGAGTGTGAAAGCCCTTCAGGCTAAAGTCGACATTAACAACAATAGCAATAATAATAATAATACTAATAACACACGCACGCACCCACAGACACACAAGCAACGCGCGCGTGTGCACAGAAATAATACTGTGGCAACCAAATTTATGACGCAGGTTTCTGCTATAAAATGTATACTATACATACACAAGTCAGATCTCTAAATTAAAACCAGAAAAATCTTTAAGCATCTAATGAAAAAAAAAACTTGACTTGAATTTTTTTATAAAAAAAACGCACTTGCTACGTCCAGACCTTTTTGTTATTTTATTCATCCAATATGTGTGTCACCAAAGCAACCGATAATCGAAAACTATATATATATATATATATATATATATATATATATATATATATATATATATATATATATATATATATATATACATATTATATATATATATATATATATATATATATATATATATATATATATATATATATATATATATATATATATGAGTACCAAACATCATAACAAAGTTTTTAAGAGCGCATTCCCCTGGCTAGGTAAAAAAGAAAGATTACAAATAATCAGCAACGATTGTGTGCCCAAAAAATAAGGTTTAGAAGAAAAATTATATATTGTTCAGACATGTGTATTTTATTTATTTAGACCACGTTACGGTATTTTATTAAAATCTGAAACAAAAAAACAAAAACAATACTACAATACAACTACAAAATAAACAATACAAATGATTAATCATTCGCAAGTCTGTTGTCTTCTTTTCGACAACAAAGATAAATTCTTTTGAGTGCTATAAGTCATTTTCTGTGACCACAAATTTTTCTAAAATTGCATTTTCATATATCTGCATAAATACAGAACCAACGTTTGTGCTTTCTTATATGCAGATATAACTTGCGAGTATGATGTTTTAATAAATTTTGCAAGTCACGACACATAGAAAGTTAAGCTGTAAACATATGTCTAGTAACTTTACTTCAAGAAAATTAACATTAATATATTACCAAAACCTGCAAACTGTTTTATAATATTTTTTGACAACATATTACGCAGTAATTTACTATTACATTAAGAAAATTCACTAATAGAGAGGTAATGATGGTGAGACTTCCGGATTTTTTTTTCAAATGAGCGCGAATTAGGGACTCTAGCACCCATACCCAAGGTCCTTTTGAATTTTTAAATGTTTATATATATATATATATATATATATATATATATATATATATATATATATATATATATATATATATATATATATATATATATATATATATATATATATACAGGGTTAGTAAAAAGTCCCGGAACGGTCGAATATCTCTGTTATTAATGAAACAATTTTTCGGATTTCTGTAATGACGAATGGTCACAAATAAGCCTTCATTCACTTTTTTGTCACTTACGGTTTAACAAGAAATGACTCCAGCTTCATTTTTTAAACGGACACTTGTACATCAACATGTTTTTTGTAATCGATAAGATAACACCACTTGATTCTGCGAACGAGACATATCACACCATTCCACTTCCATTACGCGAAAGTACATCCAGCCCACTCTCATAAGACGTTAGAATGACAGGTGACATGAAATTAAAAATGATGTGATTGTAAAAGTTATTGTTTTTTAAGTGGGAGATTCAATACATTTTAAAAATACACTATATTAGTAGCTTGATAAACAGCCCCACCAGTTAAAGTTTCAGGCTGAAAATGCAGCATATAGTGACAATCGAGGTTTAAGAAAGTCAATAAAAAAAGTTCACGGAACTATCGTTTTTACAAAGAAAATATGACGTTTTTGCCATGATTTATTATTACCGTACTATAAAAAATGTGAAAAGATAAAAAAGAGTGAACTAAATATTCTAAACAAAATAAGAATATGAAAAACAAAACATACAGTAAACATTACAGCAATAAACGTACAAATAATTAACCTACGTAAAACTTATTGGTGATAAACATTGAAATGAATATTACAAACATTGATAAAAAATGATAAATAAAAATAAAAAATGAAAAAAGTAATCGTAAAGACACCATGATTTTTCCAAACTCTTGTTTTTTGTACATTACTCAATTGACTTTAATAACAAAGCTAAAGAAAATGTTGAAAGTGACCACCATTAGCGTCGTTACAATTATTTAACCTTCTGCGCAAAGATCTTCTTACTCTTCTGCAAATATTTTGATCTTCTCTAATGCTGTCAAATGCATATTCTATTCTTCCCAACAATTCTTCTCGTGTATTTACTGGTGTTTTATACACTATTTCTTTTAAATGACCCCACAAATAAAAATCGAGAGGATTCAGGTCCGGAGATCGAGGTGGCCATGACACCGGACCTCCACGACCAATCCATCGGTGACCGTATGTGTTGGCTAAATATGTTCTTACAACTGCTGCAAAATGTGCGGGCGCACCATCATGCTGGAACCACATTGTACCATTTCTCATAAAAAGCGGTAGTAACAACGGCAAATCATTTTGTAAAAAGTTTAAATATGATTCATGGTCAAGACGATTCGGTAGAACAACAGGACCAATTATGTGATTTTCAATAATAGCAGCCCAAATATTGATGGAAAATTGATACTGCGAATTTGCAACTCTTAGAGAGTGTGGGTTTTCATCGGCCCATGTATGTAAATTGTGAAAATTTACGATACCTTTTCGCGTAAATGACGCCTCATCAGTAAATAGCACACGTTTAGAAAAATGTTGGTCGTGCCTAAGTTTGTTTAAGAACCACTGACAAAACATTACCCTTGGTTGAAAGTCTCTAGGTAGAAGTTCCTGGACACGTGTAAAATGATAGGGATATAAACTTTGATCCTTCAGAGTTCTGTGAACTGATGATGCCGAAATATTACCCAGTTCGGTGGCAATAATTCTCATACTTGTACTAGGATCACGTTCAACTCTATTTAATATTGCCTCTTCAACTCGTACAGGTCGGCGGTATCTTCTGCGTCCAGAGTCAGCTTTTAAAGGTTTTAAAGAACCAGTTTCTCTCAAATGTCTTACAATATGTGGGAAAATATTTTTGTCAGGAATTCTTCTTTGCGGATAAGTTTCCTGATAAACTCGCACAGCTTGTCTAGCATTTTGATTTGTTTGTCCATAAATTAACAACATATCAGTCAAATCCGCTGAAGTGTACTTAATGAAAACCATCTTGAGAGGAGGAAATAATATTAATGAGCAGCTCAGTATCAACAAATAACTAAAAACGAAAATACTGCACCGTATCAAAATTTAAAGAATAGCACGAAAACTCTTTTGACGCCTACAAAGCACTTCAAAGTTGTAGAATTTAGAGAACTGTCAAAAATTATAGTTTCATGGCACTTTACGATTACTGTTTTCATTACTCCAACGAATCGGTATTTTGCCCCTTTTCATAAAATTAATCATATCTCCTAGGGGATACCCTGAACGAAAAAATACCAAGAGGCAGCTTTTGTGGCTTATGTAATAAGCTTCATAACTGATGTATCAAAATTGGAAAAAGACAGTGGCGCACATATTTTTTCCCCAAATGAATTTTTACAGTTACCCCGTACGCACGTCACTGACGCAGTTGTAAGCAGATTTTCACTTGAAAATATGCACTTTCATAATAAACTTTTAAGTTCCAAGTTTCATTAAAATCAATCCAGTGGTTTTGAAATTATTTATAAAAAATTAAAAAAAATTAAAATTCAACTCCTGTATATTGGAAACTATGCGTTTCCGGGCCCATGTGCACAGGAACTTTTTTTCTTATTTTTTAGTAAGGAATTGCCCCACGAGCGATGGTGCATGTTTTTTGAAACAGCCTGTATATATATATATATATATATATATATATATATATATATATATATATATATATATATATATATATATATATATATAAACATATAAAAATTGAAACTGACCCCGGATATGGGTTCTAGGGGTCCTAGATCGCGCTCATTTTAAGAAATTTTTTCAAAATTAAAAAGTCGGGATCTCCCTATTGGTGCATTTTTTCTATGAAAATTAAGTAACGGAGTTTTAGATGTAAGATATTTAAAATTATTCATCCTCTGATAACGCGGACTTGGTTGGTGAAACGATCGTCAGGTCGTCAGGTCTTTTTTTGTGTGTTGTGGTGATTTGGGTTCTCCAAGTCACTCACTCTTATTAGTGATCATCACAGATTCCAATATTCACATGAATGTATGCAAGTATAATAAAAACAAAACAACACCTGTTTGTAAACAAGCCAACGCTGATGTCATTTATGGTGTGAAGTTTTAAGAAGAAAGCTTAAATGATAAATTATTAAGCCTAATTTGTTAATAAAATATGCGAAGAAAATGCAAAGGCAAAAACATAATACACTTATTTTTATATCGGTGTTTTGAGGTTATACCATTACACGGAGACCTTATTTATAAACACGTTATAATAAGTAAATATATATTACAGTTCCCTACTTGGATAACCGATAATGAAATTTTCTTTTAATTAAATAATGATCGCGCTTTTAACAGTTCACTTAATTTAGAAGTATCCAGTTTAGTTATAAACTGTGCTTGTGAGCAGCTATTGCATTTCGATCCCGACGAACTGCTTCTGGTTGTAAACATTATAGCCATAATTAAGATCAATACAGACATGTCATCATGATTGGGCCACTTAACTATTCTTTCTTTTTTCTTTCTTTCTCTCTTAACACGTAGACATTTACACTTTGTATAATTGATACAATTACAGAAATACAGTTGGTCACTTAGATGCAAACTAACAGTAATTTAAACTTTAGCTTTCATTGGTACTATTTCAAATTGTAAGGTAACTAAAATAAGTGTCCTACTACTTATTAATTTTACGTATTGTCAGCTATTGCAAACTTTGCCAACCAATAAGCAAGATTAGGTGCATTACAAATAATTAGGCAACTCCACCCTAAAACCATAATGCAAGGGAAATAATGGATCAAATGACGTACATAAGACCGCCCAATTCTTTCCTACAAGCTGACCAGCAACTTGTGGGTGTCATCAAAGCGAATTCAATGTTGGAGAACCTCATTATCCTGGGTGACTTTAACATGCCGAACATTAACTGGACAAGTTACGATTGCGGCAATACTCCGCATGCTGATTTTGTTGAGATGCTCCTGGAAATAATTTTACTCAGCTCGTATCAAAATATACTCGCTTCAGACTTGGGCAGAGCCCCTCGCTGCTTGATCTGGTGTTATCTACTGATGAAAACCTATCATCTGCCAAATATCAGGCCCCTATATGCACTTCTGACCACGTATCTCACATCGCTAATGTACAGGTTGTGCAGAATCGTCGCGAATCCTGTTCATATTGCACGTCAGTCATGCTTGACTGGGCTCGCCTGTGAGAGACTCTGGCCTCCCATAACTGGGATATGTTGAACAGTATGACCCGTAATGGGCATTTTTTACAATTATATTCGCATCCATATTCGTGTCGCCGCATTAACAATAAGCTATGGTTGACCCAGCATACGTTATCTAGAATTCGTTTCAAACGAAGATTATGGGAAAGATTCAGACGTAGTGGGACCAGTAGTGACTATCAGGCAAATCGTGTTTTCTCAAATAAATTCTGTCAGGATATTAGATTAGCCAAGAAATCATATGAGTGTAGATTGTTGGCGAATCCAAAAGGTCTTTATTCTTACCTTAGGAAAAATCTATCCTCCTGTGTATCTATCCTTCTTGTCAGAACGCCCACTGGATCCACAGCTGATAACACGGAGACTGCAGCTAGTATATTTGCTGAACACTTCTCTGGCGTCGATGTTGGCACCAACACCGTAAATGCACCACCGCCTTTAGCTCATCGTATGCATAATTCTGTCGGACATCGTGATCACCCCGACACTTGCAGAGGCCGAACTGAAGAACGTGAAGGCTGATTCTTCACCCGGACCTGAGCGCATCCTAGAATTCTGAAAACTTTTGCAGCACAGCTTTCTTATCCAATTTCAATTACATTTAGAACCTCACTTGGACTGAGTGCTGTGCCTGATGAATGGCTATGTGCCTCCGTTACTCCTGTACATAAGAGTGAAAACAAGCTGAATCCTGACAATTACAGACCTACCAGTCTCACCTGTGTGGTGTGCAGGGTTATGTAATGTGGGCAAATACTTGCTCACTTCCCTCATCCAGCACGAAATCATACCTACAACACAGCATGGCTTTACCCCTGGCAGATGTCATCACAAATCTGCTAGCCGCCATTGACGAGTGGACTCGGCTACTTGACCCTAAGGTTCCTGTTAATATTCTCTACCTGACAGAGTACCGCACCGCTTACTGCTATACAAACTCGAACACTATGGAATTCGTGGCCAACTGCTTGGGCGGGTACGGCCATTTCTGACTGGTTGCAGATTCTCTGTTAGGGTGGGAGCGAGTCATTCTGGATGGATTCCTATTGCTAGTGGAGTATCTCGGGTTCGGTCCTAGGACCAATCCTGTTTTTGATTACACTGCATATTTACTTCGCTCACTCTGCAGTACTCATGGTGCCTATGCTGACGACTGTAAGCTGTTTGGGTGTCCGACTACATCAGGTGATGTGCTCCAGTGGGATATGGATGTGGTTATGACCTGCACAGAAGTTTGGCAAATCCGTCTGAATGTTGCTAAGTGTAAAGTGTTGCATGTTGGTCGCAACAACCCCCGTCGTGTTTACCGTCTGGGACCGGATGTCGTCGCCCCGGTTGAATCGCACACCGAGCTGGGTGTTGTCGTGACGTCGGAGCTGGCATGGACCGCCCAGGCGACTGCAGCGGTAAAGAAGGCTAACAGTATGCTGTATCAAGAAGTCATTTGCTCATCCATCACCTGTGTTCGCTAAGCAGCTTTATGCAACATATATCCGCCCGAATTTGGAATACGAGATACCTCCTTTGTCTCCAGCTCTGGTTAGGGATAGGTACGTCTTAGAACGAATTCAACGCGCTGCAACACGATGGCGGCAGCAGATTAGGCATCTCACCTACCAGCAAAGGCTTTCTCACCTGAAGCTGCCTTCCCTTTCTGCCAGACGTAGGAGGTCCGATCTTGTGTATATGTATAAACTAACACATGGTCTATGTTATGGACCTAGTTCTACATATGTCACGCTGGACAGTGATTCAAGACTTCGGGGACACCGGTTCAAGCTGAGGAAAGAACCGTTCAGTACCTCATCCAGGCAGAGCTTCTTTGCCAATCGGTCTTTTGATGCTTGGGACAATCTGCCGAAGGACATTGCTGCTGCCCCGAGTATAGGCAGCTTCAAGAATCGGCTGGATACTTGCCTGGGACCGGTGTGGGAGACTTAGTGCTGTGTGTTGTTTTCTGACATAATCAGTTGCACTGTACAAACGCTTTATGTTACAATATAGGCTCCGCCTATGTAATTAGTCTGAATAAATAAATCAATAATTAAATAAATAAATAAATAAATAAATAAATAAATAAATAAATAAATAAATAAATAAATAAATAAATAAATAAATAAATAAATAAATAAATAAATAAATAAATAAATAAATAAATAAATAAATAAATAAATAAATAAATAAATAAATGCACATAAATAGAAACTTATTTTTATGTACACCCTCTTCCACGTAAACATCGAAGGAAATGAAATTGTGGGTGAACTGGCAAAAGGACTCGCCACTTCCTGTAACGATCTAGTCTTATGAACGAATATATCAAGACCAATATAAACACAGGTATCTCTAGCAAGTGGCAAAAAAGCTAAGAGTAGATGATAAGCTACCACTACCAAATGGAAGAAAAAATCAGACGGTCATATTCAGGTTGAGAATAGGCCACACTAAATTCACCCACGAATATGTAATGGCCTTCAATTCGAGGTCGAGGTGGTTTGGCGACGGAACTGAGGAAGTGTAGAACATGATTGCTGGGTTGCCGGGGTTGGCAAAAAGGGCCCATTGTGGGCTACTTGCCTGGCATCAGCCTCCCCACCACTGCTACTACTACTACTACTACCCTAAGTGATGTTCGACCTTGACAATGTAAACGCTTCGTTGAAGTAAATAAGTAGTAGTACTTCTCGTTCCAGTTACAATCCACACATTTTTAAAGATAAATAAACTTATCGTCTTTTTAGATTTATGCAATATAATACATATTCAGTTTGGTTTAAAGTTATTGTTGCAACACCGAAGGGGATGAAACGTAGAGAAATGCGGGAGGGTATTGGGACTTTATTTAGTGCAACGAAGCTTCCATATGATCAAGATCGAACATCACTTAAGGAAAGTTCGTTTGATCTTATGATTATGCTTCAGCTTAGGTTTTTAAATAGGTTTTGTGGATGTTAAAACAATGACATATTATGCGAAAAGGTAAAGAGCAAAGAACAGAGAAAAGTGGGTAATTCAAAAGAAAAAGAGGGGTGCCATAGTAGGCAACTACTGTAATACAGGAACAACATTCCAGTAGAGAAAAAAATTGTGGCCTCTTGTATTCAGCAACAGGCGGTAACACCCTGTCCAGGAAAGAATAATCTTACGGTACCGACAAAAACTGTACGCACTGACAGCAATATAAAACTTTAATAATTATTATGTACAACTACTTCAGGTCTGTCAATTAAATTATTAATTAATTGTATGTTGCTATACAAAAACCATTGTAAAGTATGGTGTTTCTTTTTCACATTTTTACTGCTTAACCAGGCGTCCTTCTAAACAATGAAAATAAATAATAACTGGACTACTTATAGAAAATCGCTTTGCAAAATGTAAAATCTTACTGGACAACTAAGGAACACTATGAAATCAGTAAAACTCAAATTATCCACTTTTATATGCAGTGCGTTTCAAAATTAAGGAATAAAGTCATTTTCTCTGTTATTGGCATTTCTTAACAGAAATGGTTAAAGAGGTCAACTTAGATTTTTTTTAAATGTCACTCTTTCAAGTTAAAATCTTTCTGCCCACTCCAACCTTCTTTAAAGCTAGGTAGGTAATATTGTGGGTGGGCCATAACGGTCTCTCCACTGCGACCTTAAGGTAACTACACTCACAAAATTTTTAAATGGAAATGTAGTCGTGTGATACGTCTTTTTAAATAAAATTAATTCACTATTCCGCAGTATAAACATCTTTGAATTTTGCTCAATGATGTTCGAAAAAATAAATGACTCTCGACAAGCAAGGAATAACTTCAATAACAATTAAGTTTGTTAAATGGATTAAAAAAAAACAACTAAATTGCAGAATCTCCATTTTGTTCCTGATAATATCCAAGTAAATCGACAAATTCTCGTAGCCAATTATTAATGACTTCTGGAGGTATAGCAACCAGTTCTTGGCGAATTTTTTTCTTCAGATTGTCTAAATTGGTTAACCTGCTCTTGAAAACTTTGGATTTTAGATATACCCATAATAAAAAATCCAAAGTGGTGATATCAGGCGAGCTTGAGGGCCACTGTATAGATTCTCTTCTGCCGTTTAATTCTGTCCCGCCTATAGCAACTAATATTATACTGACAGCATGGACTACTTAAGCCTATCTTTTAATATACGATTTTCTTTTTTCTTTTTTTATATAATATAATTGATAGTGAAGTCATGTGATGTGAATCGCATATAAACATGTCTGCAAAGAGGGAGATTTTTACGAATTTATATATGTGTATGTATGTTTATGTCTAGGTAGTTCGGTCTGTGGGTACCTAGCTACATCAGTCCTCGGATATCTCCGAAATTACTTCACCAATTTATGTGAACGTTCTCATATTGTGCCCGGTAATTTTTGCTTATGCCACATTATAGGGATGTTTACAAAGAAGATTCCCTAATAGGTAACGACTGACAAATTAACGCGAACCAGAGCCTTTGGCACCTATATCCAGCGTAAATGTTTCATGTCCATATTTCATCAGTGTCCAACTCAAGTGGCTGACTGCTTCATACGCTGCTTATCAAGGCGCTTTTCCATTATGCTATTACGGCCTATGACTTCAGAAATATTTGTATAATTAAACATCTAAAGGATATCAAGTGGGCTGAACCACACGTTATAGATCATATGGATTCCCCAGATGATATGGATTCAGTTCAATGCCTAAATAATGTATTTTATCAGGATTTTAATAATAATAATAATAATACACATTTATAAAGAAGACTTTTCTCCATACAGAAAAGTACAAATAAATATACAATAATGCACAATTTACATTAAAAAAATCTCTCCCAACAAATGGAGAGGGAAAAACTGCCTAAGTCAAAGACTTGTTGGCAGTATAGCAAAAACAAAACTACACAAACAACACAACAATTTCTATCATTTCTACCATATGCTTCCCTCCAAAGAAGTCACTGATTAAAACATCGTAACGCATCTGCTACACAAAAACAAAAAAGCATATATGCACTTTAAAATACTAACAGCTAAAAAACTCAGTTTCCAGTCTCCAATCACAGTATACATGCCTCAATACCGATATCCACTCTGATCTGCCAGTCCCCAGTCCAAACACACTGCTCCCTCTCCACTCAAAAAACAAAACAAAAAAGAAACACCGATACTTACGCGACCAACCACACATACACCACGCACACACACGCCCGCACGCCCGCACGCCCGCACACCCATACAAAACCACCGACTCATGCAGGAACCCGTGCGCGCCCGTCCTCTTGTTGTCAATTTCTTCTAAACAAAGAATGAATGACACTTCTAGGGGTATGAAAAATCCAGCTCTTTAATCGTTTCTTAAATAAATTTAAAGAAGCGTGTTCTCTTATTTCCGGAGGCACCGAATTATAAACCCTTACACATAGGTAAGCAAACGATCTCTGCGTAACTGCCTTCCTTGCCTTTTGCGTTTTAAACGAGTGTGTGCTATGTCTAGTAAAATGTGAATGCTCTATTATTGTGACACTCTCCCGCTGAGCATGCTGAGTGTTTGCAACCGTAAAGTAAAATAGCTCTCTAATATCCATCAAGCAAGTGTCCTTGTATAGACGATCACTAGGGTAAGCATAGTCTTTACCATGTATAACCTTAACAATACGGTTTTGGGTCCTTTGCAGGAATCTGAAATGGCACTCAGACGCACCGCCCCAGGCTAGTATGCCGTAACGCAGAACACTCTCAACCAATGCATGATATACAATACGCAGATGTTTATTATCCAACATTTCTTTAATGAATCTCAATTTACACAGCAATACCCTACTTTGCTCACCTTTATATATATATATATATATATATATATATATATATATATATATATATATATATATATATATATATATATATATATATATATATATATACTTTTGTAAGCATTTAATTGACACGACTGGCTGACATTTTTGATTAAGATTTTCTTTATCTACATGATGATATTATCCCAAATATGCTGAGCCATACATGATTTATCAATAGTGCCATATCCCAGTTGCGCTAAATGTTCTCTCAATCTAGTTTCAATAGCTCTTTTAGTTTGCCCAACATATTCAAGTTCACAATCCTTACTGCCTATTTTATAGATTCCCGACACTTCTGTGATTTTATCTTTATCCTTTGGGTTACCTACATTTTTTAATGTTTTTTGTTGTTGCAGAAAATGTGACCTATAAATTGGCTTTCTTTAACATGCTATTGAAACCTCTCGTAATTCGCGGTGAAAATGGTAAACAGAATCTTGCATGAATCAGAATATTTTTCAATTTAATAATGAATTTTTTGCACAAACCCATGGCACAGCAAAGGGCAACCCCCTTTCCCCATTCATTGCAGACCTTTTCATGAGTAGATTTGAAACAGATCTAGCAAATGAAAATGACTGTTTTCCTAGAGTATGGTTTTGTTATGTGGTCGATGTTTTTGCAGTATTGAAATACAAATCCAGACAAACTAGATGATTTTATTGCCAAATTAAATAGTAAATTAGACTCCATTAAATTCACCCGTGAAATGAAAACTAATAACAAATGACCTTTTCTTGATGTATTAGTCATTCAAAATAGACACACCACAGAAAGGAAACCACTACTGTGAGGTACATTTCGATTGACTCACACCATAGTTTTCGAGAAAAAACAGCTAGTTTGAATGTTCTCGTTCATAGATTAGTACAGTTTCCCTTAAATAAAGAAAGATACAACAGATAACTTGAATATAATAAAAATGTAGTTAAGTATAACAATTACTCTGTCTGCTTAGTGGAAAAATTAGTCAATAAACATAAAACAAAGAAATTGTTAGCGAAATTCTCCGACTTTCAGAAAAGATAAACCAGACAAAACCGTTGTCTGTTTATCATTTGAACCACGAATAACGAGAGGTTTTAATAGCATTTTAAAGAAAGCCAATTTACAGCAAACATTTTACAACAAAAATACATTAAAAAAGTTGCAAGGTAACCCAAAGGATAAAGATAAAACCAGAGAAGTTTCGGGAATCTATGAAATAGGTTGTAAGGATTGTGAACTTAAATATGTTGAACAAACTAAAAGAACTATTGAAACCAGATTTAAAGAACATTTAGCGCAACTGAGATATGGCACTATTGATAAATAATGTATTGCTCAGCATATTTGGGATAATAATCATCATGTAGATAAACAAAGACAACACAAAAACAAAAATGCCGCGTCAGTTAGATGCCTACGAAAGTATATATATATCGTTAGAAATTTCAAGAAAATTCGATGAATAGAGTAGGTCCGGTCCTATGAAGTCCATTGTTCGAACTGTCATCTTAATAATCAGTGTGTTCTTAGAAGAGATATTTGGTAAAGACACATAGTTTTACAAAAGCAGGTGTGCAATTTTAATTACAGGGAATTAAAACTCAACAGTGGGCGTCTGTCTGTATACCTTCGTAGAGAACGCTGTTCGCAACTTCTGGGCAACTAACATGTAAATAGTAATTCTAGTTTTTATTCGCTTAGTTTATCCATTCCTCTGATGACGCTAACTTTGTTAGCGAAACAATTGTCAGGTCTAAAAGCTGTAGTGCGATGAATTGGGTTCTCAAAATTGTATGTCTATCCACATGTCTTTATCCTGGTAAAACAAATTTTGAAAAACAATACAATGTTGTTTAGTCGGTCACACATATATAAAGAAATGACAGTATAAATGTAATTTGATGTATTTGATGAATGAATTACAAACGAATTGATGAATGTTATTCGATACGCTTAATATGTGTATATCAATTAATTATATTATATATACTATACCTATGTTTTGTTATAAGCAAAAAGCATCATTAACACAGTCATTTGAACCTGTGAAAGCGCCATAGCTCGCAAACACCAAGGTCCCCAGTTTAACATGCGACAAGATTTAATCGTTAATGGACCCGAACAGTTCAAATGTAATGCGATGTTGAACCTCTCCTTTATTTTACACCTACGTAATTATAACATAAGGATGTGACACAAAAATTCAATATTATTACTAAGTGCGTTGTCTGTTACAGTTGTATATAATATAGATATTAATAGTTATTCAAACATAGACAATAAATGTTAATGTCAAGTGAAAACAAGTCAATTGTTTACTTTTGTATGTATGTGATTTTTTAGTAAAACAACCTACTCTACTATTTTGACAAAACTAACATTAGTTCTGGGCCTGTTATCCAGTTATTAGTTGTGAAGTGTCTTCTAGGTTGTACGCTTAAGTTTGTCACGCATCCAGAACCGGACGAGAGAGGTAAAGCTGACGCTTGGTCTCGTATCACACGTATAAGATAAGGCGCAGAGAAACAAAACAAACTGCAATAATGACAAGAGCATGGGCGTAACTTCAGCTTTTTAACTGGAGTGGCAAGGCGTACCACGGATCTGGGGGTATGGAATACCTCCACGTGTAAGAGGGGTTCGGAGTTCGAGAAATTATAAGAAACTATAATTAAGTTGTTGGTTTTTTAAGTCTTTTCAAACTATTTTCACCACAGAATAATTGCTAAGATTCTCTGTTTACTCTCAACCTAGAGACTAATTGTTAATTACTTTAATTAATAGCCAAACCAGTTGTAAAGTAGATATCATTTACACACAACTCAAGAGTCAAGAGAAGGCCTATTTTTAATTGATTGAGTGTTCTGCCTGATCTTTTATAATGTAAGTTAAAATGAAGCAAACATCATACCAAAAACAAAGCTTTTTTCAACTTTTCCTAAATGTTCAAGTTATTTTTATACATTTTATTTTTCTGTACTAAATAATGCTTAATTAATAATGAATTAAGAAAGTGCCGTGCAAATCGGGGGAAGCGACTGGTGATATTGTATTTATGATGATATTGTATTTACATCAAATTGGGAATTTTTTAGCAGTTGAAACTTCTTTATTGATCGCGTTTTCTTTTTGGTTTCATTACGTTGTTTGTTCTTCAAGACTTGGTAGCAACTACTGTTGCTAACTGGCGTTTGGTTCTATAAATATTTACTTTTTCTTAACTAAATTATGAGTCAAATTATGAGTCACTAAGTCCGGAAAATGTCTGTTCAATGGCTCCCTAATGTCAGACACTACTCTCACTGTCATGTGGCAATGCACGTGTAAATAACCCGAATGTTTCATAGAGAAGTAACGGAAACCGAGTGTCGCACCTACTCTACAACCTGGTCTAGCAAGTCAAATAGAGCAAAAAATTGTGTCAGAGTGTGAATAGAACGTTAGAGCAATCTATACAAAAGTGTCAAAACTTTGATGTCTCGTGTATATGCAGCATCCTTAGCCTGTTCTAGGGAATACTGGAACAGGTTGTAATGTGATCGGACCGTGCTCACACACCAAAGAGTTGCCCACACAGGCCAGATATAATAATAGTGGATAAGTCCTGCAAACAAGTGACGCTGATTAATGTGGCCATTCCGAATACCAATAATCTAGAGATAAAGTATAACGAGAAGATCATTAACTACAGAGACCTCGAAATGCAAGTAAAGAGACCGTGGTGGTTAGACAGTGTCCGAGTGATCCCGATAGTCATGTCGTCAACTTGTGTGGTTCCTAAGAATCTTCGAGAGAACATTGGGAGACTGGTCATTGAAAAGTACCTTTAGAAGGTTATGCAGAAAGCGGTAATACTTGCAACTGCCCACACCGTGCGGAGATTTCTTGTAAATGAGCATGTGTTGCGTTGTCATTCGGAGCCCGATAACTTGGAAACGGCTCCATCTGAGCTCAAACCCTTTGGTATCTGAGATACCTGCGATGAGTGAATGTTCGACTTTGAGAGAGTGTGAAAGCCATTCAGGCTAAAGTCGTAATAATAATAATAATAATAATAATAATAATAATAATAATAATAATAATAATAATAATAATAATAATAATAATAATAATAATAATAATAATAATAATAATAATAATAATAATAATAATAATAATAATAATAATAATAATAATAATAATAATAATAATAATAATAATAATAATAATAATAATAATAATAATAATAATAATAATAATAATAAACTGTCGGCGAGAAATATGGCAAAAGCAGTCAACACCTATGCCACATATGCCATAACCTACAGCTTTGGTATCATAAAATGGACAAACACCGAACTAAATGAACTGAACATAAAAACAAGAAAGGAATTTAGAAACCACAGAGCGCATCATCCAAGATCATCTACTGAAAGATTCCATCTCCGGCAAAAGTTCGGAGTCAGGGAAATTCCGGATGTGAGTGTAAGACACCATAAGCAACTGGAAAACCTAAGAAATTATTTGTATGAAAAGGCAGAAACCAGCGATCTACATTTAGCTGTTACCAAAGCTGATAGGAGAGCCACGCCATTAAGACTAGCCGATAAGACCTATAGTCCTTTCGCCGAGTCCACGACCCCCGAACAACAGCTGCAACAGTGGAGAAGCAAGCCACTTCATGGCAAACACTTGGCTGTGATGGAGGGAGAGAGCATGCACACACAAGCGTCTATGTCTTATCTACGCTGGGGCAACCTTAATGTTGAAACCGAAGGCTTCATATCAGCTATACAAGACCAAGTAATTCCAACAAGGGCATATAGAAGACGAGTTCTGGGAGAAAGGTTGGAAAACGTCAAATGTCGCATGTGCGACAAGATGGAGGAGGGCGTGGACCACACTCTTGTAGGCTGCTCAGTGCTGGCTCCAGGGCCCTACCTGGATCGACACAACAGAGTTGGGAAGATCATACACCTAAAGCTGCGGGAGAAATAGATGGGCCTAACAAATACAGTTCCATATTACCATTATGATCCGCCAAACATCTGCGAAGATGAAGAAATCGTCTTTATTGGAACAGGAAAATACAAATAGATCGACCAATTCCAAACAACAACCCTGATCTTGTTCTGACGTTCAAAAAAGACAAAAAGACGTTTTTGGTGGACTTTGCGATACCACTCCCTGGTAACATCCAAAAAACACACACGGAGAAGATTAATAAGTATTTACCACTGCGTGATGAGGTTCGTCAGATATGGCATATGGATACGGCTGTGGTGGTCCCAATTGTTGTCGGCGCCACAGGCGAAATACCAAAAAGCCTGAAGAAGAGCCTTGAACAACTGGGCCTAGAATGGGAATTATACCTAACCATTCTGAAATTGGTTGCACTAGATGCTTGCAGTCTCTTCCGGAGGGTAATGGGGGACACGCATCAGTAATTTTAATACATGCATTCAACCTGGCCATCTTGTCCTGGACCGATGTGTCATTGCTTTATGCTCACTTCTTTAAAGAAGGTCTGAACTATGAATAATAATAATAATAATAATAATAATAATCTTATTTATTTTATTTAACGATAACTAGTCTTCAAGTCAAATGATGTACTTGTAAATATTATAACAATTATTATTATTATTATTATTATTATTATTATTATTATTATTATTATTATTATTATTATTATTATTATTATTATTATTATTATTATTATTATTATTATTATTATTATTATTATTATTATTATTATTATTACTGCTTCGTTTTTCAAGGAAGCCAAATTTTTATAAAAATACCTACCACATCATACTTGCTGCGACAGAACTTTTTATTATTAGTTAGTTCTTAGGGCAGTGGCGGCAGGTTGCCATTCGCACATTTTTCAGTGATTTTTTTAAATGTTTGCGGGATATCTGTCTAAACAATAGAATTTTTTATTATATTCAAGCATAGCGCATATGTGTGTGTGTGTATCGGTAAGATAAATTATAAAATAACTGACTAATTTTAATGAATTTCCTGTCTTTCCTTGGTGAATCGCTGGAATAAGTTAATTGACCAGCCCAAATGTTTACATATTCCAAATTTGAGTAAACTGAAATTTGGTACAGAAGTTTCCCTTGTAAAAACTACTGACAATGGTAACTGAATAGGTAACTTACTAAGATTTTATGTAAACATTTACAAATTGATTTATAAACTTTGCCTATTCATACTTCTACTTTGCAATACCACCGCTTCTTATTAAGGATGCATCAATTTATAAAACTTCTTTCAAACTAACAAAATGCATTCAATAAATTTAGCAAGAGAAGTTTGCTACGCCTTCAGTTATTGTACCATTATGGGTGTTCGTGCAAACTTAAAGATGCAAAATTTAACATTCAATTTGATTTATGGAGTCAGTCGAATGTAATACTGAAACATGCTAGTTTAATTAACACTCAAGTATGCCCACCTGGTTAAAAAATCAATTAAAAACTCACTCAAAATTCTTTATTCATTCGTCAACCAGGTGGGCAAAGTGTAGGCTTAAGAACCCAATATCAAAACAACCGGCCGTGTAAATTGAGGTCTTTGAGGTCTTTATAATGCGCTGCGATAAGCGAATTTTCATTCGGTCCGGTAAAATGTATATATATATATATATATATATATATATATATATATATATATATATATATATATATATATATATATATATATATATATATATATATATATATATATATATATATATATATATATATATAGATCAGAGCGATAAAAATAAGTACTGTACAATGGAGCGAAATTGATTGTGTTGAGAAAAATAGATAACTAAATCATATATTCAAACATTTTTGAATTTGGCGCGTAATTTATTTGAGATTGCAGCATGCCGTGTTTCAGTCTGTAAGCAGCTTGAAGGTATATGTGTAACTTGTAGGCGAATGTCTTGTTTTTATTTAAAAAAACACGAATTAAAATTGTACCTACATTTTAACGTTTCACCTATATCGAGAATTTTTTAAATTACGTTAGAGCCAGTTCGATCGTCGATATCTTCGGTTCCTGATGAAAGTCATTCCGACTGTTTGTGTATGCTTTGAAAATCAAAGCGGCGGTATAAAAAATAGAACGTGAGGTGAATTGATCATCATTTTTGGGTGAAAATGATCACGGTTGTAGAGTCAATTTGATGGGTTAGTTTTTCAGGAAAAACTTGAGTTTCGTTGTTTAAGTCATCTCCTTTCTTTAAAACGCTTTTAACATGGTAGTGTTAATAAAAAGAACTGAAGACGAGATGTTCTAAAACCACTTTCAAGAAAACGTGGAAACTGCTCGGGTAAAATTGTGGATCCAGGGATGGAGTTTATGAAAAGCCGCTAAGGAGTTTCAAATTCCATTTAGGCCACTCCACAAGCGATTTCCCAGCCGTTGTGTCGCCAAAAAGGGTGGCCAGTGTTTTTTTCTTATAAACGGAGACAAATGTTTAATCGAAGGCATTTCCACTTATGGCGAATGCTTTCATTGACTAGTGGAATAGTAGTAGTAGAATATAAAAAACAAAAGTTTGTGGTGGAGCCCGGAAAGAGTATGACTGCTAAAGTAAGTCAACTCAAACTGCCAATCCGGTGCCCCTGAATCATTTACCAATGACAATTCAGGCGATAAACTAATAGAAGACAATCAGGAAGAAGTAGAATATTTTATACCATGAGAAAGTAAAAGCGAGAAGGGTATTTTTTTGGTGAAAGTACTAGGCGGTTCAAGAAAGAAAATAATATACAAATATGTTGCCGTGGTTTAAGATGTGACTGATGCTGGTAAAACCGAACCGCTGGGAATACAGTCCTTGGATAAACAACAACAGAATTTGAAAACTGTAGAAAACCACGAACTTTCTTTTGAATGGTCAGTTATAATAGTCCTGCTTCCGAATTCAGAATTTAAAGACTTTGATGGGCAAGAGGCATATCCTTTTTTCCAAGTACTCGACCTTAACGAAAACTGGTTATCTATACTTTGTCTTACGTTCTGGTTAGATAAAATCGTTACATTTATATGTTTTCAGTTTATTTCGTCTAGGACAAACAAACAGACGCATCCACAATAGAATATACGAACACACCCTCGCAGTTAGAAAATCCGACCCCTCTTCGGCGCTGGCCATGCATCATATTCATACAGGGCACAAAATAGACTTCGATAATGCCAAAACAATAGCACCGGTTTACAATTTCAAAACGAGAATTATCCGCGAAGCAATCGAGATTGAAAAACGTCCCGATTGTTTAAATAAGAGAGATGATGGTCTTCGCCTTCCGACTACTTGGAAACCTATTATATCTTCTTTGGAAACACACAAAAAGGAAATGATATCCACAGACAATTTTGTTGCATCATTATCTGCCTCAACAAATGCCGGTGACCCTCTTAATCCTCCCCTAGATACCGTGACCGAAGCCCCCCACTTAATTGACGGTGACCCCACTACTTTCACTGATGACGCAACAGGTAGACGGAACGACATATATAAGACAAGACTTGCAACGAACTGCCAGATCTCTCTGAGGCCTAGGGTTGAACACACTGAGACCTCACAGACGATGTCCGGCGAGATTTGGGGAGTAGGCAGATTGAGGCCCCGTAATCGAGCTACAACAACCCAACCTACCTTTATCCACCACTCTAAGGAGTAGGCAGATTGAGGCCTTAGAGTGTCCTTACATATTTCCTTTACCTCCCTTTGTCCACCACTCTAAGGAGTAGGCAGATTGAGGCCTTAGAGTGTCCTTACATATTTCCTTTACCCACCTTTGTCCATCACTCTAAGGAGTAGGCAGATTGAGGCATTAGAGTGTCCTTACATATTTCCTTTACCCACCTTTGTCCACCACTCTAAGGAGTAGGCAGATTGAGGCCTTAGAGTGTCCTTACATATTTCCTTTACCCACCTTTGTCCATCACTCTGAGGAGTAGGCAGATTAAGGCCTTAGAGTGTCCTTACATATTTCCTTTACCTCTTGAAAATGGCTCCAAAACAGGAGCCGAAACGTCGAGTTTCCATAAATTCTGGACGCGGTTTAACCCGAGAACCAAGCATGTCTCATATATATATATATATATATATATATATATATATATATATATATATATATATATATATATATATATATATATATATATATATATATATATATAATATATATATATATATATATATATATATATGTATGTATATATATATATATATGTATGTATATATTATATATATATATATATATTATATATATATATATATATATATATATATATATATATATATATATATATGTATATATATATATTATATATATATATATATATATATATATATATATATAATATATATGTATATATATATGTATATTATATATATATATATATATATATATATATATATATATGTATATATATATATATATGTATATATATATATATATATATATATATATATATATATATATATATATATATATATATTATATATATATATATATATTATATATATATATATATATATATATATATATATATATATATATATATATATATATATATATATATATATATATATATATATATTATATATATATATATATATTATATATATATATATATATATATATATGTATATATATATATATATATGTATATATATATATATATATATATATATATATATATATATATATATATATATATATATTATATATATATATATATATATATATATATATATATATATATATATATATATATATATATATATATATATATATATATATATATATATATATATATATATATATGTATATCATCTTTTTTATTTATATATCTATTTTTATATATATAGACTTAGATATATAGGTAAGGTATATATATATGTATCTT